>CAEFZX010018045.1:0-16577 GCA_903066825.1 Alfaro cultratus
TTCTCTCCTTTTGCACTATTTATTTCTTTATCTTTTTATGTATATATGTATATTGTATATTTTGCACCTCAACTCGAGTTTAGCACAATCTCAATCTCGTTGTAATCTGTGGATGACAATGACAAATAAATCTTATCTTATCTTATCTCACCTTATCAGATCTTATCGTATCTTATCATATCTTACCTTATCTTATCTTATCTTATCTTATCTTATCTTATCTTATCTTATCTTATCTTATCTTATCTTATCTTATCTTATCTTATCAGATCGGATCGGATCGGATCTGATCTGATCAGATCAGGAGGAGAATCAACACTGAAATCTCTGACTCATGACAACAGTTTGGTGAATGGAATGCAGAATGGAGATTCAGTTTTTTTCAGGCCTGTGAATCTTGGGGAAAGTTTTTTAAAGGCTCATATCAAGGGGAAATCTTCTGAAGAAACTTTCTAACCTGGCAAATACTGACGTGCTCTCAGTGTTAGCAAGGCTTTTGAAATACAAAAAAAGCATAATATCTAACAACAGTAACATTAAGTTTGTACAATGTCTAGTAAAGTAAAAATATATATATATCATATTTTGAAATACATCTATATACTTTTTACTGAAAAACAACTGAAGTTAAAGTAAAATAAAAGAACAGCTACACACACTTGGACACAGGTGCAGAAAATGTAGTTAAATCTTGGCAAATTTTCCAACTGGACCCAAATGTTCCACTGTCTATGAAACGTTTCCATCCTCTTGGAAGTGTTGCCCTATCGATTACTTTTAAAAATCAACCATCAGCAGCAAAATATGACATTTTTTGACAACAAAAAAAAAGTCAAATTTAAAACTGATTTCTACAAAATGATAATTAAATAAAAATACTGAACATAAAATACATGAATGCATAAGTATTCAACCCCCTCCAGCAGTATTTAGTGTTTGACCCTCTAGTTACCATCCAGGGAGTCAGTCTGCATTGCTCTCAGTCAACATGCAGTTTTCCTCCATTCTTCCTGCTAAACTGTTCCAACTCTGTCAGGTTGGTGGGAATCTGCTATGAACAGGTCTGTACTTTGACTAGGCCACTCCAGAATCTCCAGTAATCTTCAAACTGTTTTCTGTGTAGCTTCAGCTGGATATGCTTTGGGTAGTTGTCTTCCTGCAGAGCAAATGTTCTCTGAAGCCGTAGTTCTCTGGCACATGGAAACTGTCATCAGGAATTTCTCCGGATTTTGCTGCATTGATTTTTACCTTCTGCAATTACAAGCCTTCCAGGGTGTGCTGCCAAGAAGCATCCCCAGAGTATGATGCTTTCACCACCATGCTTCACAGTGGTGTGTTTGAGGAAATGTACAATGTTTGGTGTCGTCTTGTCTGATGGCTGAAAAGCTCCATTTAGGTTTCGTCAAACCAAAGAACCTTCCTCTACTTGACCATGGAGTCTCTTCCCACCTGCCTTTTGAAAAACTATTTGAGACTTGATCTGACTTTTCTTCAACAGTGGTTTTCTCAATGCCTCTTTCCCATAAAGCTCTGACTGGTGAAGAACCGGCAGTTGTCGTCTGCAGAGTTTCTCCATCTCAGCTGCTGAAGTTGGGAACTTCTTTTATGTAGTCATGGTAACCTGGTGTCCTCTTTCATTAGTTTCCTTCTTGTACAGGTTGTGAAGACGGCCTCATGTAGTCTGATTTACACATGGACCATATTCTTCCCATGTCTTCATGATGATTTTACTCAACTCTATGAATGTTCAGGGCCTCTCTGAGGTTTTGTCTCCATGTCCTGACTGATACTTTTCAGTTACATTTTATCTGATTGGTTGGGCTGCACAGTGGTGCAGTTGGTAGCACTGTTGCCTTGCAGCAAGAAGGTCCTGGGTTCGATTCCCGGCCCGGGGTCTTTCTGCANTCCCTAGGTGTGAGTGTGTGTGTGCATGGTTGTTTGTCCTGTTTGTCTCTGTGTTGCCCTGCGACAGACTGGCAACCTGTCCAGGGTGACTCCGCCTCTCGCCCGGAACGTAGCTGGAGAGGGACCAGCACCTCCTGACCCCATTAGGGACGAGGGTGTAAAGAAAATGGATGGATGGTTGGAGTCTTTTGTCTTTATGGTAATAGTAGTCAGGACTGATGAACTAGTGAATGGAAAAAAAAAAAAATATAACCTCTGACTGTTCAGTTCATGAATTAATTTACTGGGTGACCACTGAGTTATGGACTGCATCAGCAGCCTTTGGCAGGTTTTGCTTCCTTTGGCTCACTTCTTTTTTTTTTAAACCTTTAACATTTTTCTTCATTTCAATCATGTAAATGAATTGAACTATCACAACGCGTATGCCTCACTGAGCCTCACTGAAAGTAAGAAGTTCCTTATTAGACATATGACCTGTGTTTGCAAATAGAACAGAAATACACATACAAAAAATTAATAATCAAGAAAAGTTTTATGATGTTTTTGTGCATTTAGAAGCATTATTTCCTTGCCTCTGGCAGCTGATGTGAAATCGCAATGAGGGGTGTTTCGGATAGTAACACATTTCTTCACAGTCAGGTGGTAGTACAGCAGGATGGGCAGGTATATGCGGAACCTTTACTTTTTTATTTCCCTCATGTTCCTGTCAGCAGTCAGAGCTTTCAAGGGCCCAGTAAAACATGTCAAAGTCTACCAAAAAGTGCCCACAGAAAAGAGTTAGAGGCCTCATTCAGTATAGCAGAGGAGTTGGAGGAATACACATCCTGGCAACCAATAAACGACATCGGGCCTTGATGCAAGTCTTCACTAACACACAGATCAATGAGTGTTATCAGCCTGCTCTGTAAAACCTTACACTTACTTATTCACAAGAAAATTTATGATAAATAATATATCAAGACCAAATGATATGTTTTCTTATAATGTGTCTTGTATGTAACTATGACTTGTTTATTGCCTTAAGCTGAGCAAATACTAAATGACAGAGAGGTACTTTATGGGTCTTTGAGTGAACACATAATTTACAGGAACTGTGGCCTCAGGAGAGCAATTAAAATTAAATAACAATACTCTGAGTGCACTATTGTAACACCGTCTGTGACAATGTTTGTTCCTGCTGTCAAATGTTTGCTGTTGGGCCGGTGAATTATCACACCAACCATAAGACTTTGTGCATTTCTCAGATGCCTCTGCTGTGATTAAAAGTTTTGATGGTACCCAAAGTAAACAAACACATTTGCTGAAATCCCATGCAATCCTCAGCTGTACAGCTGAAAATGGTTCTGCAGCAAAGGCACTGCACTGGCCAGCTGGGAGTTTAACGCACCTTATTTAATCCAGTACTGTAGTTCTATCTAGATTACAGTATATTTTAAGTAAAAAAGTGTGTCTTGAGCGATGCCTAAATTTTACACAAAGTCATGTTTTGTGAACACAAAAATAGGTGTAGCAGCCAGGGCATGGGTCTTCTAGAATGCAGTCAAGCTCAAGCCTTGGACTTACCAGCCAGTACATCAACAAGGTTGCTGTTCTGTTGAAGTCCTGCAGCTTTTCTCCAGGGATGTAGCAGAGGTAGTATGAATGGAAGCATGGCAATACTTATTAACTACTTACTTAAGTACTTTCTCACTAAAAGTAAGGATAAGGTTTTGAGGAATGTAAAAAAAAAAAAAAAGCTTTAATTTTGCAGGACATTGTTCGCTCCATCATTTGAAAATGGCATTACTGAAAACCTTCCAAGATATGGCCGTTCATTTATTGAGACAAGACAAGCAAGGAGAACATTAAGGAGAAAAGCTTCCAAGAGGTCAATGATCTCTCAGAAAGAACTGCAGAAAACCACAGATGTGGTGTGATTGGACAACTATTAATAATGCACTGTAAAAAGCTGTCACTCATTGAAATTTCGCTTTAAATTTCACCAAGTCATCTTCATTACATCCAGATGCCTAAATGCATTGAGTTGCTAGTGTTGGATTTTCTTTCTGTTTTAACCAGCGGAGAGGTGCATCTAATAAAGTAGCAGGAAATTATACAAACCTTCTAACCCCAATTTTTTTAGCTGTAGTTTCTAAGAAAAAAAAACTTAAATCTGACTTTATTGGACATTTTTCTAGGGATTTATATGATAGGCATTTGTTCATCTTCCCTGACAGCTGAGATGAATCAGCCAGAAGAGCATTTATGATTGGGGACTCACATCTCTCACTGGGCAGGTATAAGTATAGGCAGGATATAAATCACTTTGGGGATTTTGGGAACCTTTTTGTTTCATTTCAACCATGTTCCTGTCAGCAGACACTGCTGTAAAGAGCCCTGTGGGACCTGTCAGTCTGTCAGGAAGTGCACATAAAACTGAAGTTAATACCTGAGGCAGGTTAGCACAGAAATCAGAGTTGGACATATTTGTACAGTAAGGATGCCCAGACATTAATAACAATAGACATGAATAACAATGGATATGACAAAAGGTAATTTTCATAGATTATATCCAAGTGTCATGTTTTTTATTGTAGAATACATTTAGCTTTCCGATCTATCTGTATTGTGGATTTCAAAACAAGGTTTTATCTGTACACTTAGATTGCACAAACAGTATGTTTTGTAATTTGTGCATTTACCAGAAAATTGACTCTTAAGTAAATTATTTCACACACTTATTGTGTCTTCAATTCCATGGTTCTATTTCAGTGCAGAAAGGGTCATCTGCATTAGAAAGAAGAAGTGAAAAAAATGTCAGTTTGGTTGTGATTGTTAATGGTAATTTTATGATGTGTCTGACACTTTATTTCTAACATGTATTATTTGTTGTGACTAACATATGCAACTTAATTATATATATATATATATATATATATATATATATATATATATATATAGTTAAGATTATGATAATGTGGTTTGTGATTTATTTGTGGTCTCTTGCTGCCATCTGCTGGACAAATTAGAAATAACTGTTTATAGTGAGTGAAAATAATAGCTTTCATTTGATTTGTCTTCTGTATTTCTTGTTGACCACTCTCAGCTCTGTTAAAGAAAGTTTGGACCTGAAATCTCTCCTCTTATTCTTTACTGGATGCTCTTTGTGGCTGCACCATTTAAAGAACTAATACTAAATAAAGGGAGCACAACACTATCAGCAGCTAAATACTGAAAAATATTGTACTTTGAAAAACCTGCAGCACTTATTTTCATGTAGAGTTATTTTAGACAAAAGGGATTTTGAGGCTGTACTTTATGGCCAATCTGTCTTACAGCCTGTAAGGATACAATCAGAGTCTTTCTGTTACCCCATAGATATCATCATGCTGTTACATAGCAGCCCTGGTGCAAAACAATTGGTAACAAAATGCATTATTACTTCTCTCTGTTGGGCAGTTTGAAGATATTCTCTGCTTTCATGCTTTAAGAGAACCCGATACATTTACCTTGAAACAGCATATGGCTGCTGTATACTAGATGCTGTATATGAACTTTTCCTGGGCAATGAATACAATCATTTATTCCCATTAACTGGTCACTGTTGATGAACAACTTGAGCTTTTCAGGGATGATGCAACTTCCTTTTACAGTACAGCTTAAGAAGCAAGACAACCAACAGGGGCCTAGAGATGTTCTGCATTTGGAATACATTCATCCCTACATTCCTACCACCCACTGAGGAAATTCAGACGAGTCTAGTAAAATGCTGAAGAACCACAGAACGACTTTTTGCCAGTTTTACAAGGAGAAGTGGGCAACCAGCAAGTGGGAGGTTGGAAATTTGATTCCTGCTTCTGCCTTTGGGCCTGGCACCTAATCTCCTATTTAGGGTAACATTAGCATTTTGGCTAACTTTAACTTACACACTAATTTTAACATACTGAATGGACTAAGTCCTTGTTAGTCAAAATGGTTGTGATGTTATTTACTGCATTTTAGCTAAGCTTAGTATTGATGCTAATTGTTAGCATCAGAGTGCTGGGTTCCAACCAATGAGCACACTTATGCAGGCCCATTTTAAATGTCTTCAGAAATGTTCTAGTTAATCCTTCATGCTGTCCATATTTTGTCTGATTTTGTAATAATTTCTTGAAAAACTGCAGTACCAGTTGCAAGTAGGACTTACATACTAGCATGTTGCCTTATCAGTGGGCAGAGTCTTGTTGGAATATTCATGCCTCCTCAGCGCCTCACAGTTTGCAAGTCATGGCTGTTAACTCAGAAGGAAGATTAGGATATGTACCAGATTGACTCCAAATTGTTTGAGGATGTTTCACTCAGTGTTAGAAGGCTGAGTGCTTTTTCCTTATAAAAAAATTTTAAAATGTTCTCTATTTAACTCCCTCAGGACTGCAAGGTTTAATTGCACTACGAACAGAGCTTCTACAGTTAAACACTTTAAGCACTTCCTTTGTCTTTGTTTTTCTGCCACCTTTTTTCCAAACTCCTTATATGTTCATCAAGTTTGTATGATGAAGCTGAACTGCCAAGTCCAAAGCATTTCTAGACCCCTGAACAGCAGCGAGGCATTTCAGGAGAGAGTTTACCAGCCAGTAAAGACCTAGTATGGGACAGATTAGGCAGTGCTGGATGCTGCCAAAATCCTCCATATTTAACCTATCAAACTGCGAGCTGGACAGAGTCCGCGGCATGATTTGTATTTGTGTGCAGACTTCTCCAACATTGTCTATGTGAACAAAACAGGCTAAAACCGAATGTGGCATCAGGAAAATCCAGAGGCGGTCTTCATATTCCTGTCAAATCAGCTCTAAATTCACTGGTAAAACATGGCTGCCTCTTCGGCATACATGACAGTCACATACACTAAACCTGCAACTTTTTCACCTTTTTGGAACATGTCTGTGAAATATTGTTGTTGATCTCCTGTGGTTCTGCAGGCACATGGCAAGGTTGCTATGGCAACACACTTCCAGCAGGTGAATCAAAGCTTAATTTCAAAGCAGCCCGTCTTTTTTTTACAGGAAGTAATGAAAGTATCTAATGGAAACCACAGGAAACCAGGGAAAAATGGGCAGAGGAGATGAAAGACTCTTAAGTTATTAAGTCTCTGACATGATCACCCCTATTTGTCATTACACAGTCGTTGTGACTGAGTCCAGTAAAAAAAAAAAAAAAAGGAAAATAAAGAGCATAGTCCAGTTTGGAATGTAAGAGTTTTTATGAGTTTATTTTAAGGTATTTATTTTGTGACAGCATCTTGTAAGAAAATGAAACGAGTCTCAGACAAAGATTATTGCTGGTCAAAAAATCAACACACAGAAATCTTTAACAGTTTAGATAGCAGGTTTTAGAAACTTAAAAGTCATTTCTCAACTTCTTTTAGTGTAACGTTTTTCATGTATAAATTCCTAAAGCACTAACAGGTCTGTTAGAGAGAAAAAATATAACAATACAAAACTGCAATAACCCAGTCAGATACGTTTGCTCCAACTTAAACTTGTGTTGTTGAAGCATTCAGTTTTGACAGCCAGTCTTCTTGAGATCAAACTTTCCTCAGCTCTGATAAATTAGAAGATTTGAGTTAGGAATTTACAAACATGCCTATTTGTAGTTTTTAGCTAATAAAGATTCAATTCATCTCCATGTACAAAGACAGAAAATCTAGGCCAGACTAGACTCTCCTGAACCTTGAATTTATTATGGTCTGAACTTAAGGGACATCATTTTGTAAAGAAACAGCATTGTGGTTCACTGTGGTTGCCCATAACAATGGGCATGGTTTTACTTTCCCTGAAGTTAAACCGTCTCCGCCTGTGAGAATAATGTTCATGTCATAGAAAGGCATACAGAGCCATCTTCTTCAAGGAATACATATGTGTAAAAGCCAACAAAAAAAATCTAGCTCCCTTACGAGATTTTTTAAAAATGTTTATAACTGCCTATTTTATTAGTTCAAACATTAATGTATATTAATGTTTTAATATGCATTAATGTATATTAAAACTTCTTTAATATACATTAATGTGCACAGTAGAAATCCTCAGCGCTACTACTGAAGCTATGACTACATCCTTCTTTATCGCCTCTATTCGGGGTACAGCCAATCAGTGCAAAGGGAAATGAGTGATGCTTTTTGATTGGTTGCTTTACAAATGATCACCATTAGCATGTCAAGTAGCAGTATTGTGCTTTGTGAAGTAATTCATCAAGAGACTTTCTGGGAAAAATCTGTGAATCGATGAACACTGGACTGTGAAAAGGTGTGGGTATACTGGAAGATTTGGTTTAACCTGTTAAATGCATTAGAAACACATCCTATTACCCACAAGGTCTACAGGGTCATATCAGAGTTTGAGGATGAAACACACAGTGCTTTTGGAGTATTGATCATTCTGACCTGCTGTTTGTAAAGGAAATAATAGTTAGTACTCCTGCTCCTTGTGAAATCTAGTTACTACTTATTTATTTATTATTTCCTTTATTTAACCAGGTAAACCCTGTTGAGATCTGGATCTCATTTTCAAGAGGGACCTGGGCAGAAGTCTGCAACTACTGTATAGGAAATTAATAAAAGTGGCCATTTGAAAACCTTTCTCAGTAAAAACAAGCTATAAAGAAGTGGAAGGCAGCATGTTAGAATGCCAGTTATCTGGAAACCAGATTTCTGACAAGCTAAAGTTAGACCTTGCAAAAGCTAAACAGTTAGCCCAGAACTGGAATCATCAGAGACCAAAGAGTGTTTCTATCAAAGTTTATGATCTGCAGAGCTCTAATTGGACTGTTTTTTTGTAATAAAGAAAAGCTTTGCACTTATCGACGACCCTATTTTTCAGTAAGGGTGCTTTTATCAGTGACTCTTTGCATTACAGCACCAGAACAAGCATTCCTAAAGGAACGAGTGTTTCCAGGATGTGTATTTCTTTGATTTTAATCAGTTTGATCCCAGAGTCCTCTTTGAGAATATAAGGTGTAATCTAGCTTTTATATTCCTAAAGGTTGTTTTCTTTGGAAGGCTAATTCATTTCCACTAGTAAAGCACAAGACAAAGTCCAGCAGTTTTCTCTGTTTATTGCTTTAGATTTTGTTGGTACCTTCACAGTTCTGCAACCTCCCAAAAAATAAATAAAAATAATAATAATAGTAATAATAATATATAACTCTCATTAAGATATTTAATTAACAATTACTAACAGGCCAAAGATAGACATTTTAAGCCGTACTAGCAACAACCATTATTTTTTCTGGTGGCTGTCATTCTTAGAATTATCCTGCCACTGGAGCAATAGAGTCTACATATTGGGTAAAATTAGCAATCCGGATAGTACGGCAGCTTTGGGGGCTTTAAACATCATTAATTGGAACTAATAGTGACAATAAAAAAAATCAAAATTCTTATCACGATTAGAAATTTATCACAATAGATGATAAACGATACAATAAATGCCCCTCCTTACAGCTCCCTCCTGATGTCCAGAAAATTACACTGGAGATAGTAGTTGAGTTCATGTAAGCAGCTACATCTGCTCTTTATTGCAGTTTACACTAACCCTGCATCCATTTCGCTCACCTCTGTCCTTGTAGTAGAGAGATATGGGAGATTAAAGAGGACAATGTAAATAAAAAAGTGGGTGGTGAGGAGCAGACAAAGGCAGAACAAGGCTGACAATAAACCATTGCTCCAGTTCAGAGATTTAACTTAGATTGTATAATCTATTTTTCATGAAAATAAATATAAACTATAAATACACTTATATAAATATAAACTATAAAATTTATGAACAACCACAAGCCGTTCATGTTTGAGCGTTTATAACAGAAATGCTTTATATAAGAGGTTTCTGCCTCCAGTATGTATTTTGTTGTTTTGGTCAGACACGATTTTAGATTGCAGTTGGACAGTAAAATGGTTAGATGGCAGGTGAGTCTGCTCTGATCAGATTGGAGTTTGTGTCATTCACACACTGATTGTGGTTGAGGACAGAAGTGAGTTTGCCACGGCCACAGGGCCCTCTGACCTCCAGAAGGGAAGGTGGGTGAAGTGTCTTGACCAAGGACACAACAATAGAGCCAGTTGGAAATCGAACCAGCAACCCACCAATTGTGAAGCAAACTCCTGCCATTGTTGCTACCATGTGAAAGCTTATCCAAACTCTGGTGCTGCTCAAATAAGTAAAGTCTGATTCAACGGAAAATGGGAGTTTTCATCTCCCACTAAAAGCGAGTTGCCCAGAACTGAAAGGAGACCGACAATACAGCAAATGAAAGGAAGAAATTTAAGCAAAGAAATGAACTGATGCATTAATTCATGACCATTTTTAAAAATTTGTCATTTTTAATTGGTTTTTAAATTAGAAACCAATTAAAAACCTTTGAAACTTTCCTCGCTCTTTCCATGCTCTAGTCTTTGTAACTAGAGCATATCATGGGCTTGTTACATTGGTGTGTCCCTGGATTAATGAAGAGGGTTGCTGGAAACTGAGATGTCTGGGAAACTGGGAATCTCTAGGACCAGTTACCTTCACAACCTGACCATTCATGGGTAGTAAGTAGGTTAAGCTAACTAACTGCTTTGTATCATTTGGATTATCTTTAGCAGAGATTATTGCCCTGCACAAAAACCTCTCTGTTCCCCCCAATGACACTGTGGTAAAAAAATGTAAATAAAATAAAATCTCCATTAAGTACCACACTATATTAGCACACCCCTCTGTGATTTTAGCTCTGGTTCTACAAGGAAGGAATATGAGCACAGTAAGCAATGTCATAGAAAGTCATGATGTGGTTTGACTCCTTACTTTTTTTGCCCTAATACACCTTCTTTTGTACATTCAACTTGTACAAGTGTAATAAATGCTGTCATTCTTAACTTAATAGCTAATTAGAAACTTTGGAAAGCATTTCTATTATTCAGCTTCTAAAGCCTCCAAACTAAAAACTTTTGACTTTTATGCTAATGACTCATTATATTTACGAGGTACATGATTTGCAAAAGTTAATGTCTTCTTTATGTGCTGATTGGTAGCAAAAACTAAAAATTCTACTGCGCACAATTAAAGACATGCTGGTTGACGTATGCACAAATAATGGATGAAAGACTTCCAAGGGAATGAAAAGTCAAATCTTCTCTGAAATAGTGGAACACTGCAGAAGCACAAACAGTGAACAGTTAGCTGGATCTGTCTTTTCTCATTCATTTTCTGGACATTTTCTAACTTCAGCCTCCATCACTTCAGCATTAACTGTTCTTTACTCGTGTTTTGTCAGCCGCATTGATGAGTGGCCTTTATTTAGCCAGCTCTCCTAAAACAACAAGACAACCTTTTCTTGCTTTAAAGTAAGACTTCATAGATTCAATTAGGTATCAAGCGGAAAGCACACATCTTTCATATTTCAGCACATCACAGTGGGCTTGTTTGACACCACAACATGAAACTACAGAGAGTTAGGCATGTTGCTTTATATGTCTTGACAGAGTATTTAGGCAGCAGCATCAATTCTTTAACAGCAGAAATGCATGGAAAATTGAGCATAACTTCAAAGTGTAGCTGGTGGGTTTTCCATGTGTTTCGGTTGTCCATTATTTTTTTTAGTAAAGATGAAAGGAGAGTTTGATCTGAAGAGCTTTTAGGGCCTCTGCTCTGATCAGTGGGTTTCTCTCTTTAGCCGTATGTGGTGAAAAATCTTACCATTTTTTAAGTAATACTTTTCATTTGGTTTAAATATAAAAGAAAAAGGAAATATAAGTATTCTTAAATGCCTTCTTTAATCTAATAGTTTTATTATGTCCATATTTTGGACAGCATGCCTTTTTAGCCTCAAGGTGAACTTTTATGTGGGCTTTTGTAAATTTTGGTAATAGGGAGTTAGTTTATAATATTGTTATTATTTTGTCACATTGTTATTATTGTGGTAGAAAACAAGCTTGAAGCTATTTTCAAGCTTTTATGGAAAAGAGAATCATATCAACTAGCAAAGAGGGGAGGGGCAAAAATATTGTTTATTCATTGTAGTTTGACTGGGTTTTTGAATTATTTCACTAACTGAAACTATCTGGATTTTATTTTTTAATTGTTTGTTTTAATTTACATAAGGTATTTTGGAATAAAAATGTTTTGATATTTTCTCATTGCTTAGGCATCAGGTAAATGAAAGTAACATGGGTGATGGTGACTGGCCTAAAGATTTCATATTGGACAGTGAAGAAAAGATTCTGGTTTTTTAGACAGTGCAAGTTTCAGCTTTATGTGTAAAAACCATGAAGTCTCTTGCTGGTTTCAAAGCCAGGTCAGAACTGGTTCTCATTTACATTTTAATGTTTTACCTGGTAACATAAATGAGGAAGAAAGGAGTTCATAAAGATCTGTGTTAACCCTCCTGTTATGTTGCGGGTCAAATTGACCCATTTAAAAATGTAAATTTTTTTTTTTTAAATAGTTGGAAGTATTTTCCATTTATGTCCAATTGAGTAAATGAGTAAGTTGTCGTCATTGATCCTTTATTTGTGAGAAATTAAAAAACATCATTGCACAAATAATTGATTGAAATGGTTAGTATTGGAGTTAATAATCAGATAGAAAAAGATTTTGGAGGAACTTTTTGGTTTCTGACACTATTGCATGATTAAACACTACACAGGTCAAATTGACCCAGGAACATTATTGCTGTACCTAAGAAACGAACATAACAGGAGGGTTAACATAATGCCAATAAGGAAAGATATCAGCAATAACCAGAATAAAGTGACTGCTTCATATTAGTGTGACTCCATGTGCAAGTGGAAAACGTTTGAGATATTTCATAATCCAATGGTTTAATATCAAACTCTAGGCCTCAGCTAGTGTGTTATGACAGGAAGAAAAAGACTCAAAATATGTTTTTGTAAGGAAGGGTTACCAAGTAAAAATCTCTCCATTTGTTAGTACCAAGAAGCGTTTGGACAGATAATACATTTTTGGCTATAATACACAGCAAGACATTTTTCAAATGTCTTATTTATGATTATAGCTTAGAGCTGGCTTCCTCGCTGTCTGTGGGTCTAGTTAGAATATCGAGAGCCTGCAGAACACATCCACATGATCATCCCTCCACTACTAAGATAACAATTCACATAAAATGTTTGTGTAAGTATATTTTATTTCTTTTTATTGGCTTTATGCAGCATGAACATTATCTGATAAAATGGTAAGTTTAAATGAAACATTAAAAGTAGGACAAATATGAACACAAATGCTTTTTTTTTTTTTTTTTTTTTTTTAAGAAAAATTTAAAAATAAAAAAAAAAATTTTTTTTTTCAAAAACATTTCTGTTTTTAAAATAAAACCAAGGTATTTAATAAAAAAGCACCTGAATGCTTTTGCAGTTTTGACATTCTTCATATACAGGAGGATCAGCAACTACAGAATTATCTGACAACACTGAAATACAGCGACCTAATACAATTTGGATAAATCTATGAAGACCTGATATTTGCATATTCACTGATAACAACCTTAAAGTAAACTGCAAGGTTTGTTTACTGTCCAAAAACATGTCTTACTTCTTATCTCCTCAGTGGAGGAGTGCAGCAAACTACAGGATTAATTCCTATAATACTGAGACTGGACTGAGAGAAGAGAAATGATCAGGAGGACACATAACAATCATGATTTGCGGGGTATATAAATATTGCCAAAAGTATTCACTCACCCATTCAATTACTTTCATGGACACAAGTGGATAAAATCCAGCATCATGCAGACTGTTTCAAAATGTTTCTGAAAGGACAGGTTGCTTTCAGGAGCTACATTCGAATTGAGCTCCAAATAAATTTAATTGAATCCAATTCAGTTTAGTGCCAACTCACAAGAAATGTAGCCTTAGAGTACTTCTCACACACAAATTTGAATAAATTACGATCCTATCCTAGTTCAGTTTGACATTAACTGGTGATAAGATTGTAGCACGTTGTACAGCAATCCCTCGTACTGATCATGCATGTAGAGATGGTGACGTAAAGAAACCTCCCTCCAAACCAGGATCAGAGTAAGAGGCCATCAGCCTCACCTGGTGGTGCTCAGCGGCCCGGTGGAGCAGATGGAGAGCAGCCTCGCCTGAGTCAGACTGCTGCATGGCAGCTATGGCTACAAACCAGTAGCTTGCCACCATCAGGTACGAATGTACATGTGAATGGGGGAATGATTAAATGTAGTGTGAAGTGCTTTGGGGTCCTCTGGACATGACGAAGCAAATACAGGCCATTTACCATGAAGAAGAAATGGCAGGAGTAGCTCCTTCATCAAAGAGGGAGACATGAGCTAAACATGTGCGTTTTAAATCAGTGGAAAACGTTACGCCAAAAAAACCAAAAACAAATCACAAGCTGTTAGTTGCAGCAACAGTGTCATTTGCATGCTCTATAGTGATTATTGTGTGTGAAGAGGACCACAGTCCCACTAACACCCCAAAATATCACATACAGCTCTGGATCTGACTCCTGTCTTAGCCAGTCTCCCCATTCCCCCACCACATTGCAGACACTTCCTGAGAGAACATGAAGAGACGAGGCTACCATGCACCAGCTCCCCTCTGACCACCACCAACAGGTAAGGGGGATGAAGTGTCTTGCCTAATCACAGAGACTGACAGAACAGGAGTTCAAACCAGCAACCCAAAGGTTCTGGTTTGACACTGTTAAGGTAAATTCTGGCACTGGGTGTGACACAAAAATCCGTAATCTAAACAGTTGATGTCGGTAGCAAAAGATAGTTTATTTTACAGTTCAGCTAAAACCTCAATCACAGGAGGCAGAAAATACAGGGAAGCTTTAAGCTTCAGGGTCTCCAAGGCCAAAACAATAAATAAAACACCCCCTTTAACTATAAAATAAAAAATAACTTTCTAGAGGAGAACTGAAAAAAAAAGTACAAAACCTGAACTCCCTGGCTAACCACAAAACAGGAGAAAACAGTTAAACAAAATGGCAGAAAACCCCTACCAGCTTCCACTGTGAATAGAAACACTACTTTAGTTAGACACTTGATTCTTCACAATATGCTCACAGCAAAATTATTTAAGTCCCCACAAACAGTCAACAGACAGACAAGATCACTTCAGCTCAAGGTCCAGGGAAAAAAAGGATCTGACATCTCTGGCATGAAACTCTTTATGGGGTGAAGCTCTTTATGGGGTGAAGCTCTTTATGGGGTGAAGCTCTTTATGGGGTGAAGCTCTTTATGGGGTGAAGCCCTTCATGGGGTGAAGCTCTTCATGGGGTGAAGCTCTTCATGGGGTGAAGCTCTTCATGGGGTGGAGCCCTTCATGGGGTGGAGCTCTTTATGGGGTGGAGCCCTTCATGGGGTGAAGCTCTTCATGGGGTGAAGCTCTTTATGGGGTGGAGCTCTTTATGGGGTGGAGCCCTTCATGGGGTGAAGCTCTTCATGGGGTGGAGCTCTTCATGGGGTGAAGCTCTTCATGGGGTGAAGCTCTTCATGGGGTGAAGCTCTTCATGGGGTGAAGCTCTTCATGGGGTGAAGCTCTTTATGGAGTGGCTGACAAGCTCCAGCACGTTGCACCTGTGGCACCCAGGTAAAACTGAAACACAAAGAGAGAGCTCTGTCATGAAGAGAGCCACTCGAGGTCAGTGACCGTAACACTCCTTTTATATCTTTTCAGTCACATACACGGTGCCTTCCACCCATCTCTCTCCTGTAGGGAGATTCTCTCAGTTTCTTCCATCTCTGGTTAATTGGTACCTCTGTCCCTAACTCAAACCTGGTTCAAAGGAGTTTCAGTTAGAAAAAGAAGAAAAATCATCTTCACTGAAACCTCCGTTATCAGTTCCATCTGTATAACACTTGCTCAGAAACCTTCATTCAGTTCATTCTTCCCAATGAATAAGAGAAAGTTTTATATAAACTTAATGACAGCAATAACTGTAAATATTGCAAAATTAGAAAGCAGTAGGAGAAAGTAACAAAGTGGTCACTGTACCGCATGTTACATACCACTACTCTCACACTCTCACCGTTGCCCGTTCTTCTTCTTTTGTCTGGTTATGGGAGAGTAGGGCCACAACAATAGGTATGTATCCATGTAAACAAAAGGAAAAGAGAAAAAAAAAAGAATACGGGCACCTGACAGAACACACGGTGTTGTGGGGGCTTACCTTGGATGTCCGATCAGAGTTCCTCAACCAGCTAACATCCGTTGAGAAGGGCAAACCGCACGATCCTTCTTCCATCAGACGATCTGTTCAATAGTTGTTTTTTTTAAATTATATATATATAGTTGTTCTCTTTTCCTAAAAACATACCATTTGTGATTTTGTCTGTGGTTGGTCTTAGCAAGCGTGTAAACTCCCCGGTGCTAAAAATCCTTTAGCGTCCAGCTGCATACACGCCACGCATCACTCATCAATCTCAGGTTTGCCACCAGCCCAGCTAAAAACACTTGGGCTGGCTGAGCTCCCCCACCCAAGTGAACAATCAGGAGAAAAAAGCAAATGTGAGCATATAACAAGTAGTGTAAGGCTTATTAAAGAAAGAGAATAATTAAACAAGTTAACTTTTAGTAAAACGTTTTGGCTCACTCTTCCTTAAAAACCCGAGTCCCCTCGACGAGCCGCAAGCAGCCAATAATGAGGTACAACAGTGCGTGATGACGTCACAGAATTTAGTGTTGAATACAAAGA
>CAEFZX010018048.1:0-96556 GCA_903066825.1 Alfaro cultratus
TTTTAGACCAATTAGGTGAAATTGGATAATTTCCACGGCACACTAGTATGCCGAGGCACAGTGGTTGAAAAACACTAATCTAAAGGGATAACAATAAAGTGTCCATGCTGCTCTGTGTTTAGTGAGCAACATGTAGAGAAATAAAGCCTGTCGTCCACTTTAGGATATATTTACATTCTTTTTGCAGATTCCAAAAGCTCCAAAGCCAGAACATTCCTGACAGCAACGCTTCTCCTCCAGATGTTCCAGCTCTGATGCCCTCTGTGCTCCGTGCCCACACTTTATCCTGTCCTCTTAATATTTAATAAATATACTATGATGTGACTCAATGTGAACAGCCAGCTTTTTTAATGACCTTGAAGTTAATGTCTGCTGGTCTTCAGTGACTGTGTTGGCCACGGCAGATGACTTCTGCATTTGAAATAAATCTAGCTGCTTTCATAATAAACATTTAATAATTAAAATTGATCACTGTATGCTTAATGTGTCTACGTATTCTCACTGGACACCACGTTGGACCCCCTTTTATTTTTGCACTTTTTTTTTCCCCAGCCACATTTTTTCCTTCCACTTCACTTTCCATTAACATCTGAGGACGCAACACTCTGAACCGCCAGCTGCTTTTTGGTGGGATCTTTTTTTTTAGTATTTTTCTCACTAATCTGTTGAATAATAACAGAAAAATAAATCTTAGCTGCGACTTATTTGCTCATTATAACAGGATAAAACGATTTGTTGCCTCTGTTAGTGATTCTAGTTGTATAGGATCACTGTGACATCCAGCAAATTAGAATGAAATGAAAGAGAAAACATTTATTTGTACACAAAATATTAGTTATAACTTCCGGTTATGAATAAAAGACATTATAGTTTGTGAAGCCCTCCATCTCCCTTGCGGTTTCTTCCAATTATCTTTCTCTCTTTCCCTCTCTCCTGTTTTTCTTTTTTTTTTAATTTTTTTATTTTTTTCGCCACCCCCCTCCCTCTGTTGTCTCCAGGCTGAAACGGGGGAACTGGGAGTAAAATATGCGGAGTCCCTCCCAGAGTCTCCGCTGCGCTGCTTATTGAAGAGCCGCCACTCTGCTGGCATGAAAAGGCGCGCAGATCCGGCGCAGGCGGCTCCGGTGCTCAATGATCTGCACGCCGTCCGTCGATCTTTCCAGATGACTCTTTTGCCGCCTGGCTGCCAGGGGACTGTATGCAAACTCAGTCGATGCGTTGCTGAATGGATCAGTAGCCGAAGGTGGAGCGGGTGGGGGTCCATCAGACTCACCTGGCGCTGTTCCCTGCGCCAGTCCCCGCTCTTCTGATTGGTGGCCGTCATTTGTTTGGCTCCCGGCTGTTTGAAGGGAGGGCTGGAACCAACGGGGTTGGGTTAGAGTTTAAAGAGAAGCTGTCACCGATTCCTGTCTGCATCTTCAGTCTGGGAGAAGTGGAGGAAGGTTGTAGCTGCGCTTTGCTCCACTTAACTTTTTCATTTAAGTTTTTTTCTTTCTTTCTTTCCTCCACTCTGTGTGTGATGGGAGCCACGGCTCCAGAGGCGCGCAGGCGGGTGAGAGCGGCGCTGCTGCTGCTGCTGCTGCCAGCCCTGCTGCTGTGTGAAGCTCTGCCAGCCGCCTGGCTGCCAGGGGACTATGCAAACTCAGTCGACGGTGCCCAGACGTTCCTCGGTGACTACAACAGCACCGCAGAGGAGGTGTTCTTCTACAGCGTGTCCGCCAGCTGGAACTACAACACCAACCTGACGGAGCACAACTCCAAGCTGCAGGTAGGAGAGCAGGGAGAGCCAGTAGTTTAGTTTTCGCGTGGAAAAAGTTTCTCTTCACGGAGGTGAGCTCTGCTCCACTTGCGTATTAATGATATTCATCTCCCTCCAGCTGCATGTGCTCAATTTCCTGCAGACGCAGGCAGCCAGGGTTATTGGAAATAAAATCAGATTGGAGAGAAGTGCTGCTGCTGCTGCTGCTGCTGCCTTTCATGCATTATTAGGACTCTTCTTATGACTTTCTGTATTTGGCTGTATGCAGTGACGCAAAAAAAAAAAAAAAAAAAAATAGGAGAAAGAAAGAAAGTAAGTGGGTATGCACTATATCGGACCTATAGGGGCGCCAAGCTAGAGGGGGCGCCAAAAAGATGGAAGAATTATTTCCTGTCTGCATTCTCTATATTTTACAGCTGTTTGAAAAGCCCTGGTGCCTCATAGAAAGTACTTAGCTTTACCCTGACTGTGTTTGGATCTCATTCACTACTGATGTACTTTATTGTTCTCATACGGGAAAGTCGTCTTGGACATCATCATGCGCCGTCACAATTAAACAATATGTTGACGGCAATAAAATCAAAATGCACATGTTGCTCAAAAGAAGCGCATGTTGCTCGTTCCCGCATGCATTCCAGCATAATTCAATATTTTTGCTGAATTATCTCTGGTGACAAAAGCACCTGCTGCACACAATGAAGTTTTTCCTCTCATGCAAAGATGATCAACGTCCACCATCTTTTTTTTTTTTTTTTTTTTTTTTGTAGTTTATTTTTTTGGCACCACACTGCCTGATCTGTGTGCTGCACAGCTGTTGAAACACTTTAGAGAACAGTCAAACATCTAGACACAGTGTAAAAACCGGTAGGCGGCTGTGTGTGTCGGCGTGTGTGTGTGTGTGTGTGTGTGTGGGGGGGGGGTTAAAGTGCTAAATCCTGTGGAGTCCCGATCCAAATACACAAGTTGTAGAAGTGTTCACTGCGTTCACAGACAGAGATTGAAGAATTGCTCACCAACGTTTTTCCAGGTTGCTCATCTTTTTTTCCCTGGAAAGTTTAAATGCCATTTGCAGTCAGGAGAGGCGAAGCATCTTAAACTGACAAACTCTCTGCTGTTGGCATTCTGCATGTCGTACACTGCACTGCGATTCCTCTACATGGTTCTAAACGTTGTGCACATTTGGACGTTGAACGTACAGACAGAAACTTTCAGAACAAAAAACTGTTGAATACATTTTCAGACACAAAGGAAAGTTTACAAATCTTCCAGTCTGATCACAGGTGTCCCTCAAAGCTTCATTCTTGGACAAATCTTCTTTACACAATTTCTAATTGTTATGTCCAGGTGTCTGCACCAATGTTGATGTCAAACTATATGCAGATGACTCAGTGCATTTACAAAAAAAGAAACAGTCTCTTTAATTCTGTCTTCTCTGAATTCAGTAAAGCTTTGGAATAATTTTTTCATGGTGGAATCATAAAAACTGGTGTAGTGAAGTTGCGTTACAGCCCAGCGTCTTTCTCACAGTGAACCCCCTTGAGTATCCTAATAACTTGACTTTACTGATTCTATCCCACATTTTCATGGCAGTCTGAATGATTGACCTGTCACACACAAAATGATCCAATCTGTGTTTTCAAATTATCAGCAGTCAGAACGGTCATGTTGCATTTTAATCAAACTTTTATGTCATTTTATGTCAATGATTGTATGTCATTGACGTAAAAGTAAAAGTCAATGACATAATGGTCTTCTTCTGCACCAGAATTAATTGACCTGCGGTGTGAGTGGAGCCCACATGAATTTCTACATGTTGTTCTGAACTCTATATTCTTAGAAAAATGAATGTTATTACAGTGGTTGCCATGCCAACAGATTACTCAGAACTACAATAGTTGACCTGTTTCCTACTTCTACGTTTCCTACTTCTACATTTACACCCTTGACGTTCTATGTCAAGGGTGTAAATGTGTTCATTAACGAAATTATTTTTTTTAATAATTGAATATGTTAGGTCACTTCAGTGCTGAATTTGCATGTGAATAATGTAAACATAACAATAAATATGTCTGAATGTCAGAGGAAATTGAACATGAAATGTTTGAATATGCTGAATATTGACTGTGCCTGTAATAAACCTGGCAATGCTTCACCTTTATACTGTTGACTGTGTATCAATAAATAAGTTGCAGAGCTGTTAATTGATAAGCAACGATAAACAGGACCTTAGCGATTGAAATAAATCCGCCACAGCATGTAGTTATCTTTATTGTATTATATTTTATACAAAGGTAATAACCAACATGGATGGTTGCTGGAAAAAAAAAAGATTTAAGGGGGGCAATGGGTGGGTGGAGATGGTCAGAGAGGAAGAGCACAAAGGTCAGAGTTAATACATCAACTCAGAGCCACTTTTTCCTTTTACTGCAGTCTGTTGTTTCAGTGATTGTGTGGACAGAAAGAGATAAGGGCCTTCAAGAAAAACAGTGGAAAGAATCTACTGTTCTGTGTGTTATGGTTTGTGTGCCAGTTTTTTATATTTTTTTTATTTTTCATGCCAGTGTTCGGCAAATGGTAACAATTGAGTAACAATACGTTGTTTGTCCATATGCTGTCAATTTGCTAAATGTACAACATGTGTTGTTTTAGGCCCCAACTCTCTTTAAAATGTCAGATGCAGAAGAACAGATTGGTTTCCAGCAGCCTCGAAAACCACCCGTTCTTTAAACGCTGCCATCGCGGAGCGAGAATGTCCGTGACCTTTCAGAACGGCGAAAAGAAAAGACTTAAAAATTCACTGGAGCTGTAGGCAAGAGAGTGTAGCGCAGAGACAACAGCTTTTTTCTAAAAATGGAATCTGCTCTCCTTTTGTCAGTCACATTATTGATCCCAGAGGAAAGATGTGGCGCTACGACTGTCAGTATGCAGGGACAGGCTCATGAATTGTTGTCGAGGTTGCTCTAATGGAGGATTTTGGGGAAGAAAAAAAAAAAAAATCAATGGAAGTGATGTCCAAAGCTCAGGTAAAGACAATTTCCAACACTTCCATGGCCCTCAGTACTTGTCTCAGGGTTTCAAACCGTTCCATAAGCTCACTCTTTGTTCTCTCTGACCTTCACAAAACTATGAGTTCTTTGCACATTTATCTCAACAAATGATAATCATTAAAAAGTTGATTTTAGTAATTCAACTCAAAGTGTTAAAGTCTCATATAGATTCATTACACACAGTGATATAAACAAGCTGCATATGTAAGGTCACTCAAAGTGTTTTATACTAAAATCTGAAACCTACTGACAACACTCCGTAGGTTCTCTGTTGCGTTTAGCTCAAGCCAGTTTGCCGACCAGTAACTGCACAGCGGTGCGTGGTCATTACAGCAGGTCCTAAGTCCTGCTGGAAAATGGGATCAGAATCTTTCAGAACATCCCACAAACTCTTGAAAGGCTGCAGTTACCACTGCTCCAGTCTGAACTACCAGTTTACTCAGCAGTGACAGTTTGTGACTTTCCCTGCTTGTTGAGGGTGTCAGTGTTCCTCATGATTCTGTAACACTTCAGCATAGAAAAATCCTAGAGCTAGGCTTTTTCTAGCTACAGTTTATTTAAATGCATCCATTTGTAAAATGACATGATCTTTGTCTTTATTTTAACTCTTTAGGAACATTGAGTAACAACATTTTGTCTGACATTCTCGTTAGGCCTTTAAAGTCCAATGCACTTGGGAGCTTGCTGGGATACACAAATCAGTAATTTGTTCTAAGTTTAACCACAGTGTTCAACTCAGTTACACATTTATTACAGCCTCATATGGGATGATAACATGCTAGTCTACTGAAAAAGAATAAACAGATTTTTTTTTGAAGTGGGTGCAGTTCAAACCATCCAAACATAGCCAATCTTTTCCTGTGATGTCATACTTTTTTTTCCTTTTTGCATCATCCTTAGCTGTAGTGTTATCATTGCTTATAGTCATTACACTGTCAAAACTGGGTGTTTAGACAAAGGGGAGTGTTGAAGGTGTGGGAGTACATAAAGAATGAAACGAGAGGACAGGAACAAATGACAGAAACATTTCTTTCAATTAAAGTTGTAGGTGATGAGGCAGTAATGTTGCAGAAAGATAAGATGCACATTACTGATCCCAGAATTGGAAAATGAACAGATCGGGAACATAAAATGAGTCCTTCAAGTCCTTTCTCTAACTATAAATGGAGAGTTTTAATCAGTCCTGAAGGGTGAATACAGTCAGAAGGGTTTTATGAACTTTTTGTTTTAGGGGCGCATACATTAACTCACCATGCTATGTTGTCATTTTCAGCTGGATGGTCCAGTCAGGTCTTCAGTACTTTTCTACTTTACCTATATGTACCATTCATTTGGTATTCTGCTTTCTGTCAACCACTTGCTGCCGGAATGTAATTACTTCTATGATGATGATGAACTGTTACTAAAGCTCAATGTTGTTGTGCCACAAAGTAGATGAAGTGACACATTTTTGATATGACGATCCCTGCCTACTTTCAAGGGGCCACTCTGTTCAAAGCAAACACAACCAGGCAACAATACAGGGTACAAAACAGATGGGCCAGCTGTGATTGTATCGTTTATGGGCAGGATCTTGAAAGACTGTGTCTGGTTTGGGAACCTTCAGGTTTCGTCTTTGCTTATTGCTGATGATATAGTACTCTTGGCTTTTCCAGACCACAACCTTCATCATGTTCTATGGTGTTTTTGCAGCCAAATTTGAAGAGGCAGAGGTGAAAGCCAGTTCATCCTGATCTGAGGCAATAGGTTTCAATGACGCTGTTAGTAATCAGTGTTTGCTTGATGCAGAGGAGTGGATGTGTTTTTTATACAACTAATAGTCACGTTATTGGAATGCCTACCGAGACCGATTCTGATTGCTTCTGATATGGAAACAGGTTGGAATCTCCCAGAATGAGCTTAGATTGTCCTGGAAGTCACCCTCTGTGAACTGATCTTGAAGTTAGCGGACGGTGATGGCTGCATGGATGTTGTTCAGGCTTTAATGTTTTCTAAATGGGAGGACAGAGGGGGGTTCACATTTTGCTCTATTGCATTCACAGAAACTAACACTCACTTCTAACGCTTTTTGTCTTAAGGTAGCTGCAAGTCTTGAAGAACAAGCCTTTGTAGAGGCCTGGGGGGGGAAGGCCAAGCAGGTCTTCTCTCAGGATATCCTGAACAATCTTACTGCAGCCGACAAGAAACTGATTGAAAAGATCAAGTCACTGGGAGCTGCCAACCTTCCACAGGCTGAACGAGAGGAGGTCTAGTACTTTTTATGTATCAAAAGTATAAATAAGATGCAAAAATGCAAAGATTTATGTTACATGTAGCCTACTTGATTCACAGAACCTGCTCATTTATCTTTTATCTTGCTTTTAGTATAACACCATCCTGAGCACAATGGACAGTATTTATTCAACAGCTAAGGTGTACCCACAGCCAGACGTAAGCTGGAGCCTGGAACCTGGTATGTAAAAATAATCTTTAGTTTTTAAGGGGCAAGATCCATGAATTGTTTAAATGTTAACAGTTTGTAGCAGGAAAGAACTCTGCATCGGGGGAAATGTTGTACTCAAAACAGTTGTAAGTGCTCGAGATTTTATCGGTTTTTGGAAGCAACAGGATGGGTATAATTTCTGAAGAATTCTAAGAGGAAGTCTTGAGGACGTATTGAGAGTGCTATGTGAAACACTAACGAATCTTCATGGCGTGGAAGGTGCAGGCATTCATTGAGAACAATGGTCTTTTGTGTTTGTCAGCTACAACTGCTTGATGCGTTTGCGAGAAAATGCTCTTCAGCACGTACAGCGAGAGTGGAAAAAACACCTTAGAGAATTGCTCATAAACTGAAATGAGCTCATTACATCCATAACGTTGAGTAGTTTATTTTTTATAGAAGCTATCCACAGTGCAGATGAGGTTGCAGAAACCACACATGAACTTCAACCCTTTTTTTCTCCACCATTTGATCTTGTGTTTAGAAGAGATGCTTGACCGTCTATGAAAAACCTGACACTGTTAAAACCAACTTAATCTCCCAGATAAAGAGCATGTGATCCTCTTGGGGAGCAGGAAATTATGCAAGCAACAATGCATCAAGACGATTACAGGGAATTTAGCATCTTGTCCCTTTGAGTTGCGTGATTGATTGATGTTGCCTTTCCTGTGTCTGTCTAACTAAAGGGAAATTGTCATTTGTCTTGAAGAACTCACAGAAATTCTGGCCAACTCCAGGAGTTATAAGAAGTTACTGTTTGCTTGGGAAGGCTGGCACAATGCATCAGGTGTGCCTCTGAAGGAGCATTATCCCAGGTTTGTGGAGCTCAGCAACAAAGCCTCAAAGCTCGATGGTAAGAACTCTAATTTGGCTCAAAATAAAAAGGTAAAAGACGTAGGTACAAATGTTACACACCAAAACTTGTGAAAACTGAATTTATTCAAAGGCTTTGATGACACTGGGGCTGATTGGCGCTCTTGGTATGAGACGGAAACCTTTCAGGAGGATTTAGAAAATCTCTACAAGACGATTGAACCGCTCTACCTGAACCTGCATGCCTTCGTGCGACGCAAGCTCTACAAATTCTATGGACCCAAATATATCAACCTAAAGGGACCCATCCCTGCACACCTATTGGGTAAGATGCACACAGTTACCCTAATGAAAGCACACGTTCACCATTTAGATTTTTCTTTCATACAAAAAGTTGAAGAGGTCAGCTTTGCTTAGTTCCACTATAAACTTTGGTGATTGAAGAAACTACATTCTTACCAGTTAAATGATCCATTTTGTCCCAGATAAACATCTCTCTTAATATCAGACAGCTGTAGCCCAGTAACATGATACAGACCTTTTATGGTCAGTGAGCACTCTACTAAAATGCACTGAAGAGAATGCCTTAATGTAGGATCTTGCACAGTGATTCAGAATGGCTTTTTAAGTATATTTCCATCCTGCCACACAGGAAATATGTGGGCCCAGACGTGGAATAACATTTATGATATGATGATCCCATTTCCTGACAAACCCAACCTGGATGTGACCAACGAGATGGCCAAACAGGTATGTGTGAAAGATTGACTTTATGCTATTGCTATGGCCTGCAAAGATAAATGATGAACTAACTGTTCAATGGCTTTGGCCTTTTCAGGGCTACAATGCCACACACATGTTCCGTGTGGCTGAGGAGTTCTTCACCTCTCTGGGTCTGAAGGAGATGCCTCCAGAGTTCTGGGAAGGGTCGATGCTTGTTAAGCCTGAAGATCGGGAGGTTGTGTGCCATGCGTCTGCCTGGGACTTTTACAACCGCAGAGACTTCAGGTAAAATAACTAACTTGTATTACCTGTGCATCTGTTTTAGAAAACACAAACTATAGACATATTGCATGTTGTCGTTTACATCCAGAACACTGGAGGGCAAAAAGGCGATTCATTTACTTGCCAACAATAGCCGCACAGCCACAGTATAGAACAAATCTGTTACCAAAATGAAACCTGGAAATGAAGGCATTAATTTTGTGAGACTGTGACTACAATTTGGTAGCTTGTAGAAGTATAATGACTGACTGAATGTAATGTAAGGCACTCTGGAGACCTTTTGGACTAGACAAGTGCTATACATGTAGAGACTAAATACCATTTACAAGTCAATCTGTACATCACTGTTTGCATTTCATCCTGTTCAGGATTAAGCAGTGCACCACAGTAACCATGGAACAGCTCTTCACTGTGCACCATGAGATGGGCCACATCCAGTATTACCTGCAGTACAAAGATCAGCCTGTAGGCTACCGCCGTGGAGCCAACCCTGGTTTCCATGAAGCTATCGGTGACGTTATGTCCCTGTCAGTTTCAACACCCAAGCACCTTCATGAGATCAACCTGCTGGAGTCTGTGACCACCGACACAGGTAACAGTCAGCCTCCAGTTAAAGAGATGCAAACTTAGAGTACTGTCATTAAAAAATAGAAATGATGACTTAAATACGTTGAAGACGAGTCTTGGATTTTTGAATTTCTAGAAACTGATCTGAACTTCCTGTTGAAGACCGCTCTGGAAAAGATAGCCTTCCTTCCCTTTGGCTACCTCATTGACCTCTGGAGATGGGGCGTGTTTAGTGGAAGCATTCCTCCGGAGAAGTACAACTCGGAGTGGTGGTACCTCAGGTTTGAACTCTTAATCAAGATCTAGTTAGCCATGTTTGATAAATACAACATAAAGGGAAGAATAAAAACAAACATTTGAAAAAACTAGTTCTCATTTTGAGTCAGTGTCTCATTAGCTCTTCCTTTCACAGAACAAAGTACCAAGGAATTTGCCCACCTACCAGCCGGACAGAGGAGCACTTTGATCCCGGAGCAAAGTATCACATTCCCGGAAACACGCCATACATCAGGTAGACCTCCTGCAGCATTTACAATTTTACAACACTACACACAACCAGTGTCACAGAGGTAAAGAAAACCTCCTCTGCTAAGAAGTTTTCTTTACATCAAAGAAAACCTCAAATTGATCATCTATGCAGTACTCAGAGAATAGTGTTATTATATGTTCTATATTCAATCTTAGTGAAGACCAATCTTTTTTTTTAGAGTCTCTAGTAGTGCAAAGCGGGTAGAGATTCAGTCCTTTGACCTACAGCTGCATTTACAGTGAAAGGTGGTTCGACAAAGTAGTCACTGGTTTGAACACAAATTCAGACAAACATCCACTTTGGTTCTGTTTTATAAGCTATTCGCTTTGGTCTGTCACATAAAAATCTATAAAAATAAAGTGAAATTTGTGGCTGTAATAAGACAATGTGAAGAGACATTCTATTTTTATTCTTCAATTAAATATATTTTTTAAAGTTTTTAAATTAAATACTATTATAAGAGCTACTGCAGTGTGAGCTGAGCATTGTAAACGAGCAAAGTTGTAAAAGAGTTCTTTCCTTCAAGGGTAAAGAAGAGGTCAAAAGAATCATTCGTGAACATCACATCACTAGTGTGAACACTTTCACACAGTTTTCTACATGAGGAGAAACTGATTCCGGTTCCGCTCAGTATGCAAGAATGAGTGGAAATGATGCCATTGTCTGGCGTTTTGTTTTGTTGCCTTGAACCAACAACAAAGGAATGACCTGTTGCAGAAGCCAAGGCCGTTGAAGAGTTCCCGTTCTGGCTTGTTTTAGGAAACGGCTGATATACGGGCTCTTTAGAAACAACTGGAACCTACAAAGTGAATCCTTCTAATGAATGTGGTTTTCATAAAGTAATCTTCTGTCTCTTGCAGGTACTTCGTCAGCTTCATCCTTCAGTTCCAGTTTCATGAAAAACTCTGTGAGGCAGCCAATCACACCGGCCCTCTGCACACCTGCGACATCTACCGTTCTGCAGAGGCTGGCGAGATTCTACGGTAGGAATGACGTCTTTATCGCACGGCGTCAGTAATGCGCAGTTTTGAGAAAGTAAACATGCAATGCATTTTCTCCCTTCAACAGAAAAGTTCTTGAAGCGGGTTCCTCTAAGCCCTGGCCTGAAGTCCTCCAAGAGGCCATAGGCACAAATAAGATGAACGCCACTTCTCTGATGAAATACTTCGACCCCATAATCAAGTGGCTGGAACAACAAAATGTGAATGAGACCCTGGGATGGCCTGAATTCAACTGGGTCCCGCCCATCCCTGAAGGCTACCCTGAAGATATCGGTAATGCTGAAGTGTGAGAACATGAAAAGCCCTTAGAGGATTTACTGTCTCAACTGACTGTGATTCTTCTCTTAACAGACAAGAATACAGACGAGCTTCATGCAAAGGAATTTCTGGATGAATACAACAGCACCGTTGAAATAGTGTGGAATGCCTACACCGAGGCCAACTGGAAGTACAACACGGACATCACTGAAGCTAATAACCAGGAAGTGGTGAGGGCAACAGAGCATTACCTCAGCTGCTGTACTGCGGCTGTCATCTTTAGTGCATGTGAACACCGATCACTGGATTACAAAAAAACATTTTTTTGGAAGTTGTCTGTTTATTCAACTGAGTCAGGACTATTTTGCAAAGCTGAATCCAAAAATAGCATCCATTTTTCTCAACCAGGTCAGGTTTTTATTCTAATTTGATTTTGATTAATCTGATCTTCTGACTAAATTTATGACATTTTTGTGACATCATCAGTTCATTTCTGTTAATATTTCTCATCCAAAAAAAATGTTTTAGGAGAAAAACGTTTTCTAACAGAGTGTATTAATGTTACAAACTTGAATTTCTGTAAATTGAATAACAAACACTGATAAGGGTAAATACATGTGAATTGAACATTACATCTCTGTCTCTTTTCTGTCCTGATGGAATCTCTCCTCCTGCTCATCACTCATTGAGCAGATTCTCAGGAAACTGATCCAGATGTGAGAACAAGTCATGCATTTGATGCTCATGTTGCTCCATAGTTCAGAAAGTTGATGTGGTTGAGCAAAACCAAAGTGATTTTTGGATTCAGCTCATCAACATGACCCTAAAACTGTTGAAAAACCCCAGACAATGTTTTGCCTGTTGACCAGTGTAATCACCTGTGTCAAATCA
Source organism: Alfaro cultratus (assembly GCA_903066825.1). Taxonomy (NCBI): domain Eukaryota; kingdom Metazoa; phylum Chordata; class Actinopteri; order Cyprinodontiformes; family Poeciliidae; genus Alfaro; species Alfaro cultratus. The sequence continues at coordinate 12,353 of CAEFZX010018048.1, forward strand.
TTGACTTGCCTAAAAATGATTGTATTTACGCATCTGCTTGACACATCTAAGATTCATGTTTTGGGGCATCCTGTGGCTGTAATCCCTGTTATTTTTCAGTCTTAATGACCAAGTGTTTGTTGTTCTCCAGCTTAAGAAGGACCTGGAAATGGCGGCTCACACCCTGGAGTACGGCCTGAAGGCTCGCCAGTACGACACCTCCGACTTCCAGGACCCCTCGGTCAAACGCATCATCAAAAAACTCAGTGACCTTGAGAAGGCAGCGCTGCCCACTGCAGAACTGGAAGAGGTGGGAATGAAATGAATTCATCTTGCTAATGTATAATATAATGCTGGAAATGCACTAAGCGATTTTAGGAAGTATCTGAAGGCAGGACGGACTTACAGATTGGTTTCTATTCAGCCACCCAAAGCTGCCACGACAAACTCAGAGCTCCTTTTACTGCTGGTTCTCCTAAAAACATGATCTTCATACTCGGACCTGCTTTCTGACAAGATCAACTTTAATTTACATAAAATTTCTTTCTTTTCTTTTTTTTTTAGCTATTTTCATTTATGAATTTCTGTATGATTGGGAAAATTTGACATTTTATCTTTTTCTTTTTCTTTTTTTTTTTTACAGTTAAATAATATTATGTCTAACATGGAGACAAAATATAGTGTGGCAGAAGTTTGTAGGGAAGATGGCAAATGTCATCCACTGGATCCAGGTAAAGTTAAGAATTTTTCAACCTAATTAGAAACATTTAGAGATTAAATTTATGTTAAGTATAGTTCAGAACTAATTAACTAATGTTTATAGGTAGTAATAAAGTAAAACTTTCTGTTTTCAGATCTCCAGAGAATCATGGCAGAGTCCAGGGATTATGATGAACTATTGTTTGCCTGGAAAGGTTGGAGAGATGCTGCTGGCAAAGTAATTCGTGATGATTATAAGAGATATGTTGAACTGGCCAATAAGGCTGCCACACTCAATGGTATGTCATCTGGGTCTAATTTTACCCTACATGTACAATTCCCTCGTTCCCTCTCCAGCAGGAAATGTTTTCCAGGTTGCCTTTAAGGCAGGAAATGTAATTTAAATGAATGCCGACAAATATAAACAATGGGTGAATCCAGAATGTTAGACTGGTATCTTAAATTGTGTTCCTTAACAATGTGGAACCCACTGCAAACATTTGGAGTTTTGAGTGACACTGTTAAAACTAGATAATTAACCTGTATGTTACATTTTTCCAAGGTTTTACTGGTTTTTAAACGTCGTCAATCTGGGCAAAACCAAAGTAAATGGTACCCTTTGTCAGTTATGGAGTTTTACCACAGAAATTTTCTTTATTTTGATGAAAAATTCTAAGTAATTAATTTATTGCTCCGACTGGGAAACAGAGAAGACTGTGCTAACTTCTTAGCAGAACCAGAGTCACAGGGATCATCCTGTGTTATTTATGCCAGTATGTGCTATGTTAGCAATTATCACAAATTGGAAAAGTGTGAAAATGCTGGTTCAGAAAAAATGGTTGAAAGTGAGGGCTAATTACCAACTAATCTGTTGTTTATGAAAACCTAAACTGTAAATACTTTTGGCATATGATCCTAAAGTATATTTAGGATTCACCAATAGTTGTCTATTCATATTTTTTTTTTTTGTGTGTGCTACAGTAAACTACATTTACAGAAGGAAAGTGATATTTTCTGATAAGAGAACATTTACAACAGAATTATTCTGCATCTTTTGCAGCTTGAAGTTGAAAAGCCCAGAACTGAGCTTCTAAAACTCCTCCAACAGTAACTGTTTTTGCTTAAGCAGTTCAAATAAATCTCAGCTGCCAGCGAGTGCGGTCAGGGTAAAGTGGGTTAAACCATAACCCCGTCGACTCGATGAGGAATGTAGAGCAAAACTGTGAGGCAAAAGTGCCACTTTAAGTGCACCTGTGTTAACCTCCTGTGCCGTTTACAGGGCATTCTGATAATGGGGCTTTCTGGCGGTCCCTGTATGAAACCCCTACCTTTGAAGAGGACCTGGAGGCTCTGTGGAAGGAACTGGAGCCGCTCTATCTCAACGTACACGCCTACGTTCGGAGGGCTCTTTACAAAAAGTATGGCTCAGATAACATCAACTTAAAGGGGCCCATCCCTGCTCACTTGTTGGGTAAGTGAAGAGCTTTCTGGTTGAAAACCAGATGCACAACGTTATCAGTAGCTTGGATTTTGCACCGGCTTGATGTTTTTATTGTAGAAGGGTGGTGTGGAGAATAACGTCAAGCAAGGGCAGGAGAAATCCCTCTCTGTCAGAATCTTTGGAATTCTAACACCACAGCCACAGCTCTCCTTTTTTATATGGGAGTAAACTCCATCCATATGCTGTCTGTGGCTGCAGATGCCTTTGGATTTCAGCTAGATTACATTTTCTTTTAGAGGCATAAAGCGTGAGAATGTGTGACAGTTACACACAGTCACATATCCCACATGGTTAAACAGCGACACAGCAGAGTGACCTGCTAACTGACCTCTTAAGTCTTTGACATAAAAAGTGATTCTATTCTGCTTCGACATTTCAGGCAACATGTGGGCACAGACATGGTCTGGAATCATGGATTTAGTCATGCCCTATCCAGATGCCACACAAGTCGATGCCACACCAGCTATGGTGGCTCAGGTAAATAAATGCATGAAATCTACAGAACATAATAATCGTAAGCTCATAAAGCAAAGACCGTCTGGTGGTTCCTCCGTACGCTAAAGCCTCTATTGAATTCCCAGAGAAAATGTCACAGTTAATGCAGGCATTGCTGTTCTTGTTCAGGGCTGGAATGCAACCAGGATGTTTCAGGAGTCGGACAGGTTTTTCACCTCCCTGGGTCTACTGCCAATGCCACAAGAGTTCTGGGACAAATCCATGCTGGAGAAGCCGACTGACGGACGCCAGGTGGTGTGCCATGCCTCTGCGTGGGATTTCTTTAACCGAAAGGACTTCAGGTTGGACTCTTGTTGTTGTTAGATTTTTTTTTTTCTCTAAAGACCTTACAGCAGCGATTCCCAGCCAGGTATACTCACAGGGTTGCTAGATCTGACAGAGTTTCCAGCCCAAAAACAATGTAAAAACCTGACCAACTCTCAAAACCGGTCCTGTTAGTAGCTGCTAAGTGGACTCATCTTTGTTTGTATTCTGCTAATTTTGAACAAACACAATTTTGCACTTGCTGTGTTTCCATTATACATTAAAAGCACATGTGAACAAGCATGTTCATGCAATAAGTCATTAAAACTCATGGCACCGACGGACGTTAACACTTACATGAGATATATTCACAATTCAGCCATGGTGCCAAACGCTCATCATCTATCAGCCAATCAGAGGAGACGTCGGCGTCTTATTCAGGTGTTGGAGCGACAAGCACCGCCTACCTGGGAGCAGCTACGTGTGCAGCGTTTTGGGCAAAATTGTAGTCGGCCATTCTGCAGAAGAGTTATGGATTCAATACGTTGTAATGACACACAACTTTTTATGAACTGTGTGATGCTGTGAGAGCAATTTTTGCGATTTAATGGTTAATGGAAACGCAGCTGCTGACAAGTTATGTCAGAGACATAATGAGGAAATGTTTTAGTCTTAGAGCAATTAGTACTTAGATAATGTTACTAAGGAGGTAAGCTTAGGATGAGTGACAACATGAATGCAAATAGATTTAGGAAGTGGGAGTTGGAAAAACATCTGGTATTCATCTTACTGGCCACCCTCCCTCCCTTTATCTGTCTGACTTCCTTCTTTCTTCTGTGAAGTTCAGGACAGAGAGAGAGAGTATCCAAGTGAGTGTTTCTGTATTGTGGCTTCAGAGCTTCCTGTGGCTCTTTGCTCCTTTAGAGCTTTAAGGAATAATTTCAAGGCTCATTGTCTCCTAAGAAAAAAGGCTGAACTGTAACTGTGTGTCTGCTTGTGTTTCCAGGATAAAACAGTGCACCGTTGTGACTATGGATGACCTGATCACTGTACACCATGAGATGGGCCATGTGCAGTACTTCCTGCAGTACAAAGACCAGCCCGTTTCGTTCCGCACCGGCGCCAACCCTGGCTTCCACGAAGCCATCGGAGACGTTCTCGCGCTGTCCGTCTCCACGCCCAAACATCTGCAGAGCATCGGGCTCCTGGACAAGGTGGAGAGTAACCACGGTGAGCCACAATAAGCGCAATGCATTTGTTTTGTTTTGTTTTTTTGCTTTTGGTTTGTTCCTAAGTAATAAATGTCTCACTCTTGTGCAGAGAGTGACGTCAACTTTTTGATGAGCATGGCGCTGGACAAAATTGCCTTCCTGCCTTTTGGCTACCTGATGGACCAGTGGAGGTGGAAGGTCTTCGACGGACGCGTCCCGTCGTCGGATTATAATAAAGAGTGGTGGAACCTCAGGTGAAGAACTTCAGCTGTAAAACGTGCTTGTTTATCTGAATCGCTCATATAAAGTGGTTGATAGCGCAATAACAATCAAATCTGTAAATGATTTTTGTTTATTGCAGACTGAAGTACCAGGGCCTGTGCCCCCCTGTAACCCGCACCGAGGACGACTTTGACCCGGGCGCAAAGTTCCACATTCCTGCCAGCGTGCCATACGTCCGGTACTGTTGCGTTTGCAAAGCAAATGAGACGTGTTGGAGCTCAGCACAGCTAGCTTGATAACTGCTTAGACACGCTCCAGCTATAAATAGATAAGAAAATAGGACTTGCACATTGTACGCACGACTTGCAGGTTAAGCATAATCCCTAAAGTCCATATTTTCATGTTTTTCAGTTACTTCGTCAGCTTCGTCATCCAGTTTCAGTTCCACAAAGCTTTGTGTGACGCAGCTAAGCATGATGGGCCTCTGCACACCTGTGATATCTACCAATCTAAAGAAGCTGGGAAGCTGCTGGGGTTAGTGTGCTCTGAATCCTGCAGATTCTTTTATAGCACGTGTCAAACTCAAGGCCTGGGGACCTAATCTGGCCCACCATAGATGTTATGGTGGGCCATAAAAAGCTATTATGTGTTTTCTTGACAGTGTGTAGCTGAAAAACATATAGTACTTTAAAAAAAATAAATGCCAGTTGTGTTCTTAAATATTGCCACCTTCCTAAAATAAGTGATTTTCTTTTTTTTTTTTTTTTTTTCCTAAATCATCTTTTGGCAAAAAACTATTTCGGCAATTAAATTAGGAATGTGATAACATTATTTCATCAATCCAATCAAAGCAGTTCTTATCCATACACTTCCAAATTACATCAATGTTTCATTTTAAGAAGTACTCATTCAACTGAGAGAGCTAATTGGCCAGCGGGTTTTAGCAATACATTCTGACACGACCGGCCCTTTAAGGACATTCGTGATCTTCATGTGGCTCAAACTGAAAATGAGTTTGACGCCTTTGCTATAGGATCACCTTCTGTTGACAGCTGAAGAGAAGATGTAGTGATGTGAAGAAGTACTTCATGTTTCAGAGTGATCTAATTACTGTCTTAAATAAACAAAACTAGAGTGAATTCAAAAGCAGTATGGGAAAAGACCATCCTAACTTGCCTGGCCTTGTGTGAAAAAGTACAAACCACTACATTTTCAACAACAAACCCTTCGTCTTCCTCCTCCTGACCTCTGCTTTGGCTGTCGCCGCTTGCAGGGATGTGATGCGGCTGGGTTACAGCAAGCCGTGGCCGGAAGCCATGGCCATGATCACGGGTCAGTCCAAGATGAGCGCCCAGCCTCTCATGCAGTACTTCCAACCTCTCATCACATGGCTGGAGGAGGAGAACGAGAAGAACATCGAGGTCCGTGGGTGGCCCGACTACAACTGGAGACCTTCAGGTATGATCGATGCATTGAGGCATTCACACACTTTTTAAGCAACCGCAGTGTTCAGTGAGTGTTTCCCCTGACTGAATAATGCCATGTTGTATGCTGATGAGATCCTGCTGTAAAAATGTATGGAGATTGAATTGATTTTGTTGCATCGTAAAAGAACTCGGTGTATCTAGTTGGGATTTTGTGTGTTGAACCAACACAAAGTAGTGCAGAGCTACTAACAGTGGGTGGACAAAAGTCAACCCTCTGCTGCCAACTTAACTTTTTATCCTATATTTAGCAACATTTTGTCCAGAAAACTGCCATCAGTGCCCCCCCCCACCCCTAATTGCATTGACTGAGCAAATTAAAGTTCTGCTGTGCATCTTTAGTTCTTACTGGGAGAAGGTCAAAACAAACAGAATGCTAAATTGATGCCAAACTTCTCCACGTAGTCGAGAGTCCGCTGCTTGGTAATCTATATAAAATGTTATATTTTCATTAATTCTTGCCTTTTAGAACCTGAAGTTGCGATGAATGATGGGAAAGTTGAGTTCCTGGGACTGAAAGTGGACAAGGCCGCTGCCAAAGCTGGTCAGTGGTTACTGCTGTCAATCAGCCTGGCTTTCCTGGTGGTCATCATCCAACTCGCCTACAGGTACAGGAAGTCCAAGAAGCGTAATAAGTCCTTATCCATGATGGAGCTCAAGCAAAAAGACTAGAAGTACTGGAAGTCCGGGCTGATTATATCGTAGCGACCACAAAACCAACCTCAATGTGAACAGCTGCAGAACGTCACAGCACATTTGTTCCTGTATAGTTCACTATTCTTTTTTTTTTTTCCCCCACACTGAAAGATGACTGAATGTCAGGAATCTCAAACTGCTTTCTCAGTTTATATAAATCAGAACTAATGCTAAATGTTTTTATACTATCTAAAAAGTATATCTTAAATAAAAAAAAAAAATCTGGTGTTTCACTGATGGTTTTGAATGAAAGTATTTATTTTTGGGATGTTTACGTTAATAAAGCGTAGAAGTTATTCAGCTTTGATCTTTAACACTCCTTTTACTTCAAAGTAGTTCTGTAAGAGTCTAAGTAAGTTGAATATTAACGATTGGATTCATGATAAATATGTTTTAATATTTCTAATGTGTACTTTACCAGAAGTGGACTAGTTTTGTCTTATGTTGTTCAAAATGTGACATTTTGTCCTTAAATGTTATGAATACACTCAAAATAATTTTATGTAACAAATAATATATTACAATAACTATAGAAATGTATATATATATACATATATAGTGTGCACATTTAAAAGCTGTGTGTGGACAAAAGGGAAAATAGTTAATTGAATATGTAGATATATTTTGACTTTGTTTCTCTGAAAAAAATAAAAAATTTTTAAGTGTATTTGAATTTTTGTAAAATATAGCTATAGGTAATTTTCTCAAGTTGTTTATTTTAAAAGGTGGAATTTTCCTCGAATAAAGAATTAAAAAATCTGACCATGGAACTTGTTTAATTTCACACTGTAAAAAAATAATATTCTGGTTGATCATTTGTATATTTACTCTGTACCCTTGTATTCAATTTATTATTGTCTGGCAATGCAAAAACACATCAGTTGTAATTTATTTGTTATATTTAAGTTTAAAAGAGGAAATGTTTTTAAAATGTATGTCTTTCATTGTGTAAACATGTTTTAATATCTGATTTTATTTCTGTAATAAAGACATCAAATTCTGCCTTGGTTGAGTAAATCAGAAATAACTTTTTAGTGTTTTGTTGAAAACTATTCAATTAAGCTGGATCTCCACATTACAAAACACAGTAAAATAACAGCAAAGACTTTCTGCATCAGTTTCTCTCTTTTTGTGGCCAAAAGCAGCACCAGTGGACTGCAAAGATTAGCATAGCGACAAGCTTCTAGAAATGTCAAAAGTACACTGTTAGCACAGATAGCTTGGATAAGGGGAAGACTTATCCAAGATCATTGTGTGAAAAATGATCTTATTTAAAAGATGGATTTCAATAAACAGATGTGGCGCGTTAGCAAAGTATTCATTTAAGGGTGTGCACAGTTAGAAAACCAGAGTGAATCATCTTCTTTATTTATTTTTTTAACAATGTATTTATCAAATGAATTGTACAATATATGGTCACATTTATATGGAGGCATTTAACTGCCAGAACTAGACAGGAGCAGTAACTTTCACATAATGAAACATAAAACCTATTATAGTGGGAAAGTTTCTGATTTCTGTTTATAAAATAGGCTCCTCTGATAGTTTACAACTTCTTAAAAAGCATGAAGGTTTCCCTCTGAATCCTTCTTCTCACCCTGTTTCTTCTAGACAATACTTAGAGATATTTACTGTGAACAACTTTCTTTTTCAGACTAGAAGACATGAGATTTATGTCAAAATCGACATAAGATTTATAGCTCATTAAAATGAGAACAATTTCTTGTTTTGAACCTCAAGATGCTGCTCCCAAATTCATTCCTGTCTCTGGGAGTCGAAAGGTGAAAAATTAATTCAGAAATGATTTACCGTAGTCTAACGTTTCCAAGGGACATTTTATCACACATAAAGACCATCGTCTGCTTGTCCAGTGCTGCAGTTGAAATTCATGGTTCCAGTGTTGGTCAACAGTTTCATATGGAAAAACGAGAGCAAAGGCCAAAAACGTGCTTTCATTCAGTCAGTTTAACTCACTATTATGTACAATTTCATCTACACCCTTACAATCAAATAGCATTTCCAGTGTTCAGACTCCCTGTTTGAGATATTTAAGATATCAACATAGTATCTGTTTATTGTGTTAGCTCAGCATGGTGCAATAAATTAACAATCAAGTGTAATCTGCCGATTTGGTGAACCCTGATGTGGAAATTATAGAGGGACAATTAAAATGTGAGTGATATAAGCAATATAAAACCAGAAATATAACAAAAAGAATCCTGCATCTGAGGATTATCAGACTTTGTGATGCTTTTCCCAACATTGACATTCAAGCAGACAGTCAACAACTCATAATGGAGTGGACGTTGTCAAAATATAAAATCTAGACCTCCGAGACCTGTTTGGAGGTCATATAAACGCAAACAATAACAATGCACAAAAGTACGGAGCCTCCTAAGGGACATAAGGGAAGTTTTTTTCTTATGTGTTACCTTGTAAAAGTATTGCATTCCGTCAGATTGTGTGTTCCCACACAATAAATTTGCAAATACACCCAATTTAAATTTGTATATAAGTACACCTTTAAAGATCCTGAGTGAAAATGAGTTTATATGTTCTAAACTCTTTGATGTAAAAAACTGATTGAAAATTGATCTAAAATCAGGACTGAACATGAAAACGACTATAAGGTTCTGGTAACAGACCTTGAAAATAACTCCAAATTAGTCCATGTAGTCTGGATGTGTATTTTTCTTTCCATCATGACAGAAAGTTTCTGTCATGTTTATGTTTTAGAGTAAGAATGGAAACCTGGTGCATTAATCTGAAAAAAAAAAGATATCAGACTTTAGATAATTACTTTCAGTATTCAGGATGCCTCGTGATCTGACTTCTAAATACACTTAAAAACCTACTGTGTGTGAATGCAACACCTCTGCAAGGTAACGCAAGAGAAAACATTTCCCCCCATGTCCTTTAGGGGAGAGATGTTGAGAGACTGAGCAAAAAAAAAGAAAAACATTTAAAAAAGATGAAAAGTTACATGCAGATTTAACACAATACCTAAAGAAACAACAAAAGTTTACCTCTGGATGCAACATGGATTTCAGTGTACAACACTGCATTCAACAAAAAATACTTAACAAATTACAATCTCTCCAAATATTCAGCATATTGCACAGAAAAAGTTCAGGAAATGGAATACTAATTGAAAAAACCCCCCCAAAAAAAACAAAACAGGAAACACACTGTCCACAGTAGGTCCATGCACTGAAGTCCTTGCAGCCCAGTCAGGCCCAGTCAGTCAGGCCCAGTCAGGCCCAGTGTTCTCTGTGGCAGTGAGGGGTTCAAAGGCATCAGTAGTAGCAGTGCTGCGTCTCTGTCCAGCTGGTCATCCAGTACTTTTTCTGTGGCTCCTCTGGCTGAAATCCCAGATCGAACTGATAGCGTTCAGCTCTGCGAATTCTCACGCCGCGGTGCTTTGGCATTACCCGGTAGTAGATGGCTCGCTTGAAGAACCCAAGCTAGCAAGATGGAGGAAAAGCAGCAGAAATATAAATACGCTTAGAAAGGGCTGTAAAGATGAGCAGAAACGGCAGGAGAGATGGGATTAACGACAGAGGAGATTACGGATTACAGGGCTGCGGAGAAACAGGTTGTTAGGCAGTGACGGCCTGCTGGAGAAGAAAGAGAGAAAAGTGAAGAACAGGACCCAAAGAGTCAAGAGGGAAGTCTATTTAATCTGCCTGAAAGAAAGTTGGAAGATTTAGTAGTTAGAATAATTAGAAGCTGAGGGGACAGACAGCTCAGTGGGGAAAGGAGCCTCACCTGAGATTATTAGAACTACAGTGCCTTGCAAAAGTATTCAAACTCAAGGATGTTTTTACATTTTGTCCCCTTAAAACCACAAACAACAATGTGTCTTCTTCAGATTTGGGATGACCAACACACAGGGGCACATGATTGAGAAGTGAAAGGGAAATAATTCATGGTGTTCAATAATTATTATCTTCTATTTTTATAAATTACAAATCCAAAAAGTATGCTGCCGATTGACACTCTGCCAGCTTTACTCTAATACCCCTAAATGAGTGAAGATAGGAGTCGATCCGGCATGCAGTGTTTCCCTCAGAAAACTTGCTAAGTTTTGAATATTATTATTTTTTAATTATTAAAGCACCAATACAGTTCCAGTATTTACAGAGGCTAGCAACCAGAAACACCAGCAAATAGCTGAACTCTGTGAGGACCAGAAACTAATGACACTTAACTGTCCATTTTAAAAGCTAAAGCACCAGACATGCCTTAACATGCATTAATACATAAAGCAAAAAGAAGCTGTTTCATCATCTTCTCTCTGCTCTCAAGGGTTCAACCAATCAGTGACCAGGCTACTCAAGCTGGCTGGAGTTGAAGAGAAGATGGGTGGAGCTGTTAGAGGGTCCAAAAGGCCAAAGGTGAAGACTCACCTTCCAGCAAGTCTGAACATACAGTCCTAGCTGGATGGGAGCGATTCACATCAAAGCCTACTCATGTTAGAATGGTTTAGTCAAAGTCCAGGCCTAAATCAATTTGAAAATCTGTCGGAAGAATTGAAAATTGATCATATTTTTCCTTTCACCTCACAATTGTACTCAACTTTCCGTTGGTTTATTAATTCTAAAATTCCAAAACGTTGAAGTTTGTGGTTGTTGTTTACCAAAATGTTTGAAAAAAGAAAAAAAAAAGAAAAAGAGGTTTTATTCTTTCTGCCCGGCACTGTAACAAAGAAAGATCAGTTCTGAGGGGTGTCTTTACCAAAAGGCCCCATTGGTGAGTGCTGTCGGAAAAACACCTGGAGGCCTTAGTAGTCCTCAATCATCTTTTCTGTCTCTGAGGGCTGGATCTTCATCTCAGCCTTCTGGGCTTTGGCCTCATACATCTCCCTCCTGCTAGCCCTCTGGAAGAACCCACACTGTTTGGGGGGTGAGATGAGGGCAGCGGTTACAGGAGGAAGGTTAGAGCATTGATCAGTCAAATGAATCTGTTACGTTTGGTAGTCCATTTGGTCAGAACTCATTTCCAGTGAACTGTTCGCTTCTCAGTGAAATACCAGAGAACGTCTGAGTCTAAAACATCGTTTTCTACTGGCTGCTAAATAATCACTGATCATGTGATTCTTATGACTAATTAGACTTCAGACTTACTTTGTTGTCACTGCACAAAGACACAACAGTGAACGTGTCAATGAAATGTTCACAGAAAAAAAAAATACAGAAAAACTAGAAGTGTGACTATAAATAGGTATAGATATATAAAAGCTTTACTGGTGCAGGTAAGAGAAAAAATAATAATAATCTGGCATATTATGTGATGTGCTTTGTCCCTTTTGAAATAAATAGGCAACAATAATAGTGTCAGGTATCAAAACATAACATGGGACTTTGTACAGTGTCATTTAAAACCCAGAGTAGTCTCACCTTCCACAGGATAAGGATGATGATTGCTAGAAGCAAAAGTCCTGCTACAGCTGCAGAGATGATGATCCACAGCGGGAGCTCGTAGGGTATCTCCACACTTTCCTCTGGCTCTATATCCACTGCAAGCTATGAGAAATGATACAAACAACCAAAGTTAATCTGTGCTAAAACTTCTGTAATCAACAGTGTCATTGTCGCCATCATCAACACGCACAGGCAGATCGTGAGCATCCATCCTGATGGTTGGTTTATCCGTGATGAGCTTCAGTGTGGCACGAACTTTGACTCGAACGTTCAGAGCGTTGGGATAGTCCTGCAATTGCAAAAAAACAAAACCCCAACAATCTCTAAACATCAAAGATGTAGCGTGTGGAAAGGTTTGGGCTAATCTGGCCGGGTGAGTGGACCTCCAACATGGTGCTGTTCCACAAGCGAGAGCGGACCCGAATCTCGGCCGTCCTGGACATGTTGAGCAGAGGACAGGTGAACTTCACGCATCTCGCCTTCCCCACAGAGCAGTCCTTCAGGACAGAGGGAGGAAAAAGCTTCTTCACAACAGCACAAACGTATCGACATATTTTTTAATGCAGAATTTAGCATAAGTTCCATTTAGTTTTTATTTACCACAAATCTAGAACAAACTTCCAGAAAACTACAAAACTGCTGAAACCCTGAGTTCCTTTAAATCAAGGCTAATAACCCCACTTGTTTAGAGGTTTGATTAATAAGAACTGAAATATTTGATCAACATATTTAATGTAGATTTGATGATTACACTGGTCAACAGGCAAAAAAATGTCTGCTGGGATTTTCAACTGTTTTAGGGTCATGTTGATGAGTTGAATTCTAAAATCACATTGGCTTTGCTCAACCAGGTCAACTTTCTGAACTATGGAGCAACATGAGCATCAAAATTCATGACTTGTTCTCACATCTGGATCAGTTTCCTGAGAATCTGATCAATGAGTGACGAGCAGGAGGAGAGATTCCATCAGGACAGAAAAGAGACAGAGACATAATGTTCAATTCACATGTACTTACCCCTGTCAGTGTTTATTATTCAATTAACAGAAATCCAAGTTTGTAACATTTCATTAATACACTCTGTTAGAAAACGTTTTTCTCCTAAAACTGTTTTTGGATGAGATATATTAACAGAAATGAACTGATGATGTCACAAAAATGTCATCAATTTAGTCAGAAGATCAGATTAATCAAAATCAAATTAGAATAAAATCCTGACCTGGTTGAGAAAATGGATGTTATTTTTGGATTCAGCAGTGAAAAAAAGTACACACAACTTTCAAAAAATATTTTTTGTAACTCAGTGTTATTATTTTGATTGATTTTGATGATGGCATTTGACAATAAGCTGTGCTTATTGGTTGTTCCATAACTGGGTACTGTGTGATGTTCTTATATAATGTAAAGCACCTTGTTGCTGAAATGTGCTATGCAAATAAACTTGCCTTAAAAGAAACTGACATTTTCTAAATAAGAAAACAAACAGGCACATCTCAGTTAATTAGAGTTATTCATAACATTTATTGTTCAGTATAAAAACTGAAGCTTTAAATGATATTTTTATTTTTTTTTTATACAAAGTAAAAAAAATTACTTTATGCTAATGAGAAGTATGTGTATGAATCACATTGTGTATCACAGAAAAACACTGCTTTGATTTGATTGATAAAATAATATTTAGGGACAATTGCTAAATTAAAGGTTCTGTTTTTGTGGCCCTCTAGAGTCTAGAGAGCCACATAAAGAAATAGCTATGGTGGGCCGGATTTGGCCCCCGAACCTTGAGTTTGACACGTGTCATACAAGTTGGTCTGTTGAGATCACGGGCCATGGAACGTTCAGCACGTCAGATTCAAGCAAGGTTGAGGGCAGCATTGTCAACATATGATTATCTGCATCAGATTCTGCTGAGTAAGGTACTTTGCAGATGAGACGGACTCTGGAACATCATGCGGTGCCTCTACGCGTGAGACGGAAGTGTTAAGTGTTCACAAACATCCGGGTCGACATCTGCACCGACTTTGAAATTGATAAAAACGCATTGGATCAGCACCAGCAGTTGAGACGTCTCCCTGTAAGTGGAGTTATAGAAAATAAGGTCTGTGTCTTTGTTTGTGAAACCCACGAAACGTGTAGCCGTAGTTGTGAGAGGCTCATTGTGTTTTCACCCCACTGGAACTTAGGGACGGTTTAGATAAGAACGAAAAGCTCCTCGACTTTTAAGGTTTAAAAGGTTTCTGAAGGTCCCAGCCAGAAACGTTGGTTCCCAGAAATTTTGAGATAGCCAAAGTATAGTGACTCCCCAGCTGTGTTTCCATTACAGATGTGCTCAAAACTTTGTCTATATTCCGTTAATGTCAATAAAACACAATTTCACAATTGCAGTGTTTCCAATCAACAAGAAACGCAATTAAAAATCACACATGAATAAGTTTGTTTAAAAAGCATGTCAAGCCAACATCCTCCTACTATTTTCTGTCATTTTCTTCTTCGTGGTTTGCGCCAGTGGTAACGTCAGGTTGTTGATCATGTGACTCGTGGGCAGAAAAATTGCTTCCATTGCAACTTTGATACAATTCCGACTGGCTGATACATGATGAGCGCCAGCGCCACGGCTGAATTATGAATATATCTCATGTAACTGTTTGCATCCGTCACTGATAAGATTTTTAATGATTTATCACATGAAGAAACTTATTGACGTGTGATTTTGTTCCTGTTTCTTATTTAATGGAAACACTGCAATTGTGACGGAGCAGCTAGTGTCTGTCATACTTGGCTTCTGTCTCCCCATGAGTCAGTTAAGACTCTTGATGAGAAGAATGAACAACTGAATGTTCATTTGCATACTTTGAGTATCACCATCTGTTCTGTTAAAGTCTGGATAAGAGGAATTGTTATTGCCTATATAATTTAAAGACGCCCATTCTGAAAGGCCAAGCTACCCACATGGCAATAAAATATTACACTGCCTCTAATAAATTAGTTGTGTTTATTGAAGTTTCTTAATATATTCTCTGTTTTTAAGAAGTGTATCTGTTGAATAGATGAGGGTAAATGAAGAGACCTGCCGCTTATGCTGCACAGCTTACCAAAACGCAGCTTTTCCGAGGGGAGTGCAGGGTGATTGCCGCCTGCGGCTCAATGACTTGGAGCGGAATCTTCTCTTCAGTGTCGTTTTCGTCTGCCTGCCGTTTGGACCTGGCCTGCCTGGGTTGGCTCTCCGACAACTGGAAGCCGTTTCAGGGAGAAGGGTGGATGAAAGACAGGAGGAGACATTACATCAGAGGGCTGCTGGTAATTACTGGTGCTGATAAAAACATGACCATTCATGACAATTCATCTCACAATAGCAGGGTCATTTCCACTGACTATTTGTAGGCTGCAGACACTGTGAGCTTCTATTTGGGGATTTCTGAGGTCAGTATGTGGTGACACAGTTTGTGTTTATTTTCCCGCTAAGAGTATTTCTGAACAGAGGTTTGGCTCTGAGACCATTTTAACATTTAGACTTCTTCAGTTCACTGCAGTTCTAAAAACATTGTTGTGTATATGTGGGCAAGGTGCATCAGAGCCATGTAGGCTACATTTACCTGGAGGTCTTGAGCTAGTTCAACATAACTTCATCTTATGTACTTTTTAGCTACGTATAAGAGATGAAAATAAAAAATATATAACTTTTCATTTTCTTCATTTTATTAGCCTCATCACATTAGTTTGAGTGTAACGACCAAAACTTAGCATGCTAAAGGGAAAACCATGCTAATGTCAGTGTGGTTGTAACAGTTTGGAAATTAGCATGGTGGTGTTAGCATGGTGGAGGACATTTAGGACTAGGGAACCCCATCAAATCTTACAAGGGAAGAATATGAGCAATAGTGCTTTTTGTGTCAGGTGGGTGCCTTTCCTGACAGCTTTTCATTATTTTTATTTTATAGCTTTAGGTTTTCTTGAGGTCTACTTGTTGCACACATTAATGATTTGTGTTTTCCTACTGGTTGCAGCAATCTGCCATGCCCTGAACACTGTTAATGAAGATCACCAAGTCCTCACAAACACATCCAACAACTACTATTCCTGTGTAGCACTTGTCTTATTTGGGAAGATATTTTTGTGGATTGGGTAAGTTAGTGAGGAAGAGGATCGCTGGGATCCTCTTTGCATAACAACAACCTGAGAAAATCTGCTTTGAGTAGCCAAAATTTTTATTTTTTTTTTTGTACTAAAAATATATTTTTGGTTACTTTTCTTAGCTTAGCTGTCACCAGAAGATCAATCAAAACTCAACAGATGTCAACAGATTCATGAAATCACTAAGCATTTAAACCAAAGCCATAACAGAACCTTACAGTGAGGTTAAGTGGGTTGATCACTCCGGCAGGGATGCAATCTATTTCTGATTCTCCTTTAACAACAATCTTTGTCAGGTACAGCAGCCACTTGCCATTGGGCGCTTCATGAGGCCAATCAAACTCTACGGCAAGGGTCCCCATATCTCCCAGAGGCTCGTCACGCATATCCACCTGGAGGCAAAAGTTTCCAGGATTACAAAAACAATATTCAAGACATGAAGCACATGCAGTTCGGCTAAAAAAAGAAGAGTTAAACGCTTCCACCCCTGGACATGCTTACACCACAAGACAAGGCTCAATTAAAATTCTCTTTCCCACACAATATAATTTTGTTTTTACTTCAAAGACAGGGTGTGGATGAGGAAACTGTGGGTGAAAAGCATACATATTGGAGATTAAATATACAGTTGAGGAAGTGACTCACATTCAAGGTGAACTCCACCAGACTGCCGACGTCACTGGTGTTGCGCATACCATACTCTCCCTTCACTGTCCCTCCAAATCTAGTTTTCTCTACAAAGTTCTTCCTGAACAAGTCAAAGAAGAATTTTACACAGCGGCCAGGGTGTTCAGCTCTGTACTTTAACGTTTTAGCGTTTTGACACTACAACCAGAAACTAAAGTATATTTTATTGGAATTTTATGAACACTATGGGTGAACTGCAGTGGTGGGCACTCCTCCGCTAATCCGCTAATAGCCTAGCTCAGGGGTGTTCAAAGTGGGTCCTGGAGGGCCGGCATCCTGCGTGTTTTAGTTCTCTCCCTGGTTTAACGCACCCGGATCAAATGATGGCCTATTAGAGGCCTTAGGAGAACACTGTCATGCTGAGAAGATTGTTTCTACCACAAGGGAGAGAACTAAAACATGCAGGATGCCGGCCCTCCAGGACCGATTTTGGACACCTCTGGCCTAGCTAGTTTTTCGTTTAGAACTTTAGCGTTTTTACTAACTGAAAACGTTTAGCACACTTAGCTTCCCCTCCATTAATTTTTCTGAATAAATTCTCAACCTCTAATATACTTTTTTGTTTTTTAAACTTTCACGTGACTAAAGTTGGACATCTCAGTTGAAGTTTTTATTATCGACAATAGTTCCTTAGGAAACAGTTAAACTGATATCCTGCGTCCTTCCGAACTGAAGCCATTCTATGGTGAGCTTGGCAAAATCTGCGACAGAGTTAACAATATTCAGTAACTATAAAACTGAAGAAAAAAAAAAAACAAACCAGAGAAAAGTTCTGTTACAAAGAACAACATTCTGAAGTGAAAATGCACAAGTGGGTGTGCAATCACAAATTTGACCCTCGAAAGGATCAAATTTGACACATGGTGGGTATCAACCTGGTTGAATTTAGCACTTGAGAATTACAGTATCTTCTGCTAACTAACATGTTGGTATAGTGCTTTAGCTCCAGTAATGTTTAGCGCTTTAGAGATAGCAGAGCTAACTTTTTACTTAGCTCTGCTGACTAAGAAGCTAACTAAAAAGTTAGTGGAGCTAACCTAATTTTTACTAATCGGGTGACCTTTGATGCGTTCCACTGTATTTTATTTAGAGGTAAAAGGGAGTTGAATAAAAGTCACGCCAGATTATTATTTACAAAAGACCTTTGAAAGCCGTTGGTCATTTTTCACCACTGAACAATGACCTACAGCCTATTTCTAGGTTTGTAGTTATGAAATCCCAATAAAATACCTTGAAGTTTGTGGTTGTGATGTTAAAGGTTAACGGCATATTTAAAGCTTTGCAAGGCACTATTTATACACATAACGAGCTGTTAGCAGACCACACTCACGGGAAAAAGGAGGGTTTAATGACGCTTTCAATCTGCAGGGCTGCCGTGGCCGGTCTCAGGTCACTCTGCTCACTAAGACTGAACAGATCAACGGTATTACAACACAAGGGAACCAGAATCAGAAGCGGCTACTGAAGACCACGAGAGTCTTACAGATCCCTGTTAGCCTTCAGTGAACACCAGAGCATTTAGATGCTGCTGCATTGAGACCTTACGTTGATAGCATCAGTTGAATCTCTATGGCTGTCGTGTACAGATCGATGCCCGAAGTCTCGAATAAAAGCTGCAGCGACACCTGAAATGACAGAAAATATATTAGATGTGCCGCAAAAAGGGCTTACCTCCTGAAAAGATGTCTTCAGATTTAGCTTTTGTTGTCTCACTTTAATGCAGACCCCGCAGCGGTTAATGACAGCAACTCAATTAGATCAAAAATCAAACTTTGACTTAGTTTGTTTTTCTTATTTTATGCCTTTCAGATGGGATGATTGATTGTGTGTTTTGGGTAATAGTTCTTTAATAGCTTACACAAGCTTGAGGTTAAAGTGGCAATATTATATAAAATCAACTTTTTGCATCATGTTATGTTATCCCCTCGTCCTCATACCAATTGCACTGTAAAACACTTAGCAGCCCTCAACTGAGGTAAGTCATTACAGCTAACTAAAACAAACAAAATAACACAAACTGAAATTGAGAAGACATTTTTGTTAACTGACATAAATAAAAATGGTAATTAATGGGGAAATACTATAATGATTGTATGTTTATAGAACTAGGACATACTGAAATTATTCTTCGTTTTTGTGTTGACAAATCTATTTATTGGCCTTTAAAATTGTTGTGAAGTAGATTTCCCCCACATAAACAGTTTACATCAGCTGTTATCAAATTTTGATACTCTTCTATACTCCTCCTGGCGGCTACGCTACGCTAGTTCACAAAGGTTGGGATGTAACTCCAGAGTCAGTTGAGGTACAACAATAATTGAACACATTTTTGGAAAATGATATATTCTGTTGAATTTTCATGACCCAATCGATGTATAGATAACCACAATACAATACTTTGATCTGTTTGAATTCTACACCTAAAAATGAATTAAAGTATGAAAAAACTAAAACTACCACTATAACTAATAAAAACTAAAAAATATTTAACTAACAGTAACTAATAAAAACTAGCAAAACCGATCTAAAACCTAACTAAAACTAACTGAATTAGACAAACAAAAAGTCACAACAAAATAAAACCAAACTATAATGGAAAATCCAAAACTACCATAACCCTGGACTGCGGTGCTTTAGATGTGGCTCTGGGTTTTTTGTGACCTCCTGATTGATTGGAGTAATGTTGGTACGCAGGCTGCTCTTCAGAAGGTTCAACATTGTTCCACGTTTTCCTCATATAAGGATGATGTTTCCTGCTGCAGCCCCAAAGCCTCAGAAATGCCTCTGTAACCCTTCTGACACTGATAGATGGCAGAGGCTTTGTTTTTCATTTCATTTGTTTTCTTTTTGCTTGTTTAACTGTATGAAATGTTTAAATGTGACAAAAATGAAAATGAGACTAACTTTCCTTCTAGAAAGTTAGTCTGAAAAAAAAGATTAAAAATGTACCTTTTCTTTGGCCTTTAATGGATTCCCCAGCTCACACATGACTGTCGCATCAAAGCGACATTCTACGTCAGGGTTCTGCACAGACCATGGTCGAAAAACAAAAAAAACAGAAAGTATGACTCAGAGACTTTAGGTGACTCTATTTGTTCTTGTTTCTTTTTTTTTTTTCTTACATCCCTGTAATTTAAAAGGAAAATAAAACATTTTTGAACCGTAATTACGGATCCCTCATGCAAGCTTCCCAGAGCTCTACTGCTCCCTGGTGGACTTACGTCAGATCTGACGCCAGAGTACTGTATTGATTTGGGGATGGAGACGTTGAGCATGGCCAGGTGGGCGTCCTCCGCCGCCTTTCGAGGCGAGTCAAAGTTGGTAACCTCCACCAGCAGCTTTATTCTTTTCAAACTCTTGTCGAACTGGAGCACCTGAACGAGCTTCTTCCTGAACACGAGCAACACGAGAACATCAGACTTAAAGAGACGATGAGTTCTAATCTGATTTTTGGTTCAGAGTGTTTTGTCTACCTGGGGACCAGGGTTCCGTTATCGTGAGCAAACTCTGCAGACATCTGCAGGTTACTGGTGCATTTGTTGTCTAAGCCGCACGCCTTCTGAAAGTTTATCTGCAGAGCAGGAGAGCATTTTAGTCACTCTGCACAGCTACCGTATAAGGTTAGGGATAAAAGGTCATATTAACTGAGTGATGTTGTTCTGTACCTCAGCTCTCTGGGTGAGTTTCTGCTCTGGACTTTTAGAGGGGAAGAGATCCTGGAAGCTTCTGGCTACTCCATCATGCTCCGGCAACGTTATGTTGAGGGAAAAGACCACCGGTTCCAGCTTGTCCTTCACACGGTCCTGTCAATTAATCCATGTGTTATTTTATTCTTACAGTTGTAACTTTTATCTTAAAAAAACAAAGATTTTTCTCCATATTTGTTAAAACTGTCACCATATCGTGACAGTTTGAGACAGATGACACTGAGTTAC
This sequence comes from Alfaro cultratus, assembly GCA_903066825.1. Classification (NCBI taxonomy): domain Eukaryota; kingdom Metazoa; phylum Chordata; class Actinopteri; order Cyprinodontiformes; family Poeciliidae; genus Alfaro; species Alfaro cultratus. The sequence goes on from CAEFZX010018048.1 coordinate 33,080, forward strand.
AAAAAAAATATTTTTTGGAAGTCGTCTATGTTTTTTAACTGCATTGGGACTATTTTGCACAGCTGAATCCAAAAATAGCATCCATTTTCCTCAACCAGGTCAGGTTTTTAATTCCAATTTGATTTAGAGAAATCTGATCTTCTGACTAAATTGATGACATTTTTGTGACATCATCAAAAAAGTTTTTCTGTTTTCTAACAGAGTGTATTGATTAAATGTTACAAACTTGGATTTCTGTAAATTGAATAACAAACACTGATAAGGGCAAGTACATGTGAATTGAACATTACATCTCCGTTTCTTTTCTGTCCTGATGGAATCTCTCCTCCTGCTCATCACTCATTGATCAGATTCTCAGGGAATCGATCAAGATCTGAGAACAAGTCATGCATTTGATGCTCATGTTGCTCCATAGTTCAGAAAGTTAACCTGGTTGAGCAAAACCAAAGGGATTTTTGGATTCAGCTCATCAAAATGACCCTAAAACAGTTGAAAAACTCCTGATAATTTTTTGTCTGTTGACCAGTGTAAATCTGTGAAAAGATCGATCTCCTGCACCTTCTCACTGAGCTACTATTGCCATCTTGAGGGTCTTAGCACTGTCAATCAACCTGATGTACTCGCTGCTACATCAGTAGCAGCGAGTACAGTATTCAAGCGTGTATACTGTACGCTTGAACTGTACAGTATACAGTGCAAGCAAACTGTATATAGTTACCATCTGGAAGTTGATGTTTCTCCATCAAGTAGAAGTTGATGGAGAAACAACTTCTAGTTACAGGAAAACCATTTATCCACTGTCATCTTTTTATTTTTTTTCCCCACCAGGGGGCTTTTTTTTTTTTTGCAGGCTCTAGTGTCCCTTATTTTGATAGCAGGCTGACAGGAAGGGGATAAGGAGAGGGGGGAAGACATGCGGTAAATGTCGACGGGTCCGGGAGTCGAGGACTCAAGGCCTCCAAGTGTGGGTCGCGCTAACCCCTACGCCACCACGGCACACCCCATCCACTGTCATCTTTGACCGTGCTAACTAGACTTAGCATTCACTACAAGCTATGCTAGCTGCAGCATAGCAGGGAGAAAAGGGGTAAAGGGTGAGAGGAGGGGATGAGAAGTGCCACACGGAAGTTGATTGATTTGGTTTGAGTTGATTGAACCTAAAAACTATACATTTGAAATCGGATCTCCTGAGTCAGTACTTTGTAGAAATCCCTTTTCTGCAGCTACAGCTTTAAGTCTTCTGGTGTAGTCCAACTCCTGGAGGATGAAAGCCTTTTTTCCACACCCTTCATATTCAAGTTTTCTAAAGAAAAGCATCCACAAAGCATGATGCTGTCACAGCCATGTTTCAACATGGGTATTGTGTGCTGGGAGAGATGGCTGAAAAATGCATCTCAATATAAGCGTTTCATGACATAGTTCATATGTCATGAAATATGAACTATGCTTTTATTATATAAAAGCTAAACGTTTATATAATATATATCGATATTATATCGATATATAATTACTGATATTAATATCAGTAATTATGGATTAGTTGTTTGTTTTAGTTATTTGAAATAATCAGCAGTAATCTACCTTATAAAATCCCAATAAAACAGGAAAAGGTTTATGTCTGTAACTAGGGATGCATGATGTAACATCAGTATCCACCGATATTAGTCCCAACATAATGTATCAGACTGATAGATTAAACTGGGTCGATATCAATAGACGATATTTATTTCCATTTAATTGGCATTTATTTCTAGAGGGGGAGTTTGGTCATGTGGTATGTGAAAGTGATGCAGCAAAGGATCGTGGGTAGTTTAACTGAAGCAGAAAAGCTTCAGTAAGCATTGTGGTCGTTTTCTTCAAGCAATATTAATATCAGATATTGATATTGGATCATGTTTTCACATTGGTGTGTCAGCTTCATCAAAATGTGCAAAAAAAAAATCCTGTATGCAAAGCCCTGTAAATAACTGTCAACAACAAGTCCAAGAACATTCAAATAATGTATGTATGTAAAACACATGCAGTCATTGTGGGATCCTTACCTCGACACTTAGTTTTAGGATGTGACAGACGGGACTAGAAGACGGCCGGGTCAGAGTTATAATGAATTTATTGACACCGTTTTGGAATTGGACTCGAGGTTTTTTACTGTATAGCGTGTCGGCTTCAACTTTGCAAGGAATATCTTTTGTGACAAAAAAAAGACAGACATAAAAAAAAAAAATTAACGAGCTGTTTTGAAGACATCTTTTTTTAAAGCTTTTTATGTGAAGTTGCAGATTGTATGTGAGAACGTCTTACTGATATTTTTCTTAAAGTCTTTGTTTCCGTTGCTTAGAGTGAACGACAGGCACGCAGTCACTGAGATGCTGTAGAAGTATAAGAGAAGCCATACAAGATGTTAAAATCATACTGTGTTTCAGAATTAGGTATTTCAGGAGAGGCGTTACCATGGATTAGCTGCAGGACAATTCATAGGATCCACTATCTTGGGCTCAGCAGAGAAGTCTATGGTCAGGTGAATGACAGGGCGAGCTCTGAAAGGAAAGACAAATGCAGCCATGTTTTTCTCACTGACCTTTCCTGTTTTAGGTCAGTCACAAAAACATTTGAATTTGCCAAAAGCCAGAATAGTGAAAGTGAGACTTTCTTTTTATTCTTCTTTGGATTTGGTAGAAAGCGCTTAGGAATCTACATATTTAGATCCAAGCTAAATACTGTATTTAGTTAGCAAGCTAGCAACTAGCAATTCAACGTTAACTTGCTAAGTGTAAGCTAACTAGGCATTGCTAACTATTCAGCAAGTGTTGCAGATAGTTAGCAAGGTAAATATTTAATATTTAGCAAGTTAAATGTGTGCCTGGTTAACTAAATACTTAATTTATGAATATTTAGCTTATCAAATTAATATTTAGCTACAAACACAATATTTAGATAGCAAGCTAAACGTTTAGTGTGAAGCTAAATATTTAATTAGCAAGTTAAATGTGTGCCTGGTTAACTAAATACTTAATTTATGAACCTATATGTTTAGCTTATCAAATTAATATTTAGCTACAAACACAATATTTAGATACCAAGCTAAACGTTTAATGTAAAGCTAAATATTTAGCTTCAAACCAAATATTTAATAATTATTTGTCTGCAAACTAATTATTTAACTAGCGCGCAAAATGTTCGGCTTGCTAACTAAATACTGAGTTTGAAACTGACATTTATAAATGAACGAATAACATGGTGAAAATATGACTCTGAAAAATGAACCCCCATTTTTTTTCCTTCAGCTAGGCTAAATAACCCAATTTTTTGTTTGTGAATTTTTAACAGTGTAACTTCACAAACGGCACCACATAGATACTTCTTTGTTGTTCTACCTTAGAAGAGCTACGCGCTCATCCAGTGAGCCAACTAAGATGTCCGGGTAGCCATTGTTGTCTGTGTCCATGCCTGCATTTATGGAGTAACCAAAGGTTTGGAATTTGCCATTGATCATTGAATTCCCCTGAATTGTCTGTAGAGGGCAACAGAGACACATGGCTTTAAGACACATGGCTTTAATCACAATGCCTTAAAAAGCTCCAAGCGAACTGTATACAGTAACCAGGACTGATGTTACCTGACTGGGCTCCTTGGAGACTCCAGTTTTACTTCCCATCCAGATGTAGAGCCATCCTGATCCATGAAAAGGAGCTCCTACTGCAAAGTCTGCAGAAAGAAGGGAGAGATATCTCAAGGAAACAATACTAACAACAAACACCTGAGAAATAAAAAGCAGGGATGTCTATGAAAAAAAAATCACTATTCCTGACCAGGATAGAATTCCTGCACTGAGTTCTACTAGTGCAGTGGACTAAAAAAGCCCCATAAACAATCCTTAAGCTAAGCTTTATAAGTGATCTTATCTTCCAAACAAATGTGATAGAAACGACAGGTTGAAGGTCACACCTTGAAATCCGTCCTGATTGACATCACCGATGGCAGCGACTGCAGTGCCGAACCCGGAGAAGGGGTCACCGGTCAGCATCATGGTGCAGGTGCTCTGGAAAGATCCGTTCTCATTCATGAAAATGTACACTGCTCCTCCCCTCGACGAGCCGCGGTCGAAGTAAAACGGAGCCCCAACGATCAGGTCGTTCCAGCTGGAATGGGAGAGAAACAAAACAACACAAAACATCAGAAAAAGATTGAAACATGTTCAAAACCTTTTGCAGACTACAAAGTTGAATGTATTTTTTCAGGGACTTTGTATGACAGACCAAGACAAAGTAGAGCAGGACTGTGAAGGAAAAAGAACAGATAAGAATCAGAAATGTGTGGCACATGTTTACACTGAAGCTCCAGTTTGTTCAACTCAAACCTGTTTGCTCCCATCTGTCACATCCGGTGTTCCCCAGAGCCCCGTCCTGGGACCCCAAGTCTTTATCATTTACCCTCTTCCTCTTGGTAATATTTCTTACCCAGAAATTGTACATTTTGTTTCACTTCTATGTGGATGACGCCCAGCTATATCTGTCCTGTCAGCCAAACTCCACACCTCCTGGTTACCTGAAACACCATCCTGAGGAAGTCAGTTTGAGGACTGAGGTAGTCCTCAAACTGACTTTCTCAGTTTGAGGAAGTCAGTTTGACGACTTCCTATAGGAACCAAATCTGGTTTATCCAAAACTGTCAGTTTCTCCCTTTCATTTGATGGTTCTACACTCTGGTCCTCTCCTTATGTTAAGAGTCTGGGTGTCATTCGCCTCTCACATCAACAATGTTGCCAGTTCGTTTTTCTTCTTTTTTTTTTTTTTTTTTTTTAGAACAAATGAATCATCTTCTTAATATGAGACAGATAATCTGTGAAAAGATTGACCTCCTCCACCTCCTGCCTGAGCTGCAACTGCAGTCTGAAAAATTGCACCAAAAACAACCAATCAGAGCCAGGAGGTGGGGCTTAGTGCTGTAAATCACTATCATGTACTCGCTGCTCAGTATTCTAATGGTGGAGAAACAGCTTACCATTACAGGAAAACATGGTGACAGTTTCAGCAAATAAGCAAACAAAAAAAAGGTTTTTACAAAAGTGCAATTTTGCAGCTTTAAGGCATTGGAGCTGATCACAGTGGATGAAAGTAAAAGTGATCAGTTAGAATCCCCACAGACTGAGCACAGACATACTCATCATTGTTGAGGTCAGTGGTAGCCAGGCTGCTCCCGAAGTAGGAGCCCACTTGTTCTCCCAGGATGGTGTGGATTATCTGGATTTTGTCCCGAGTCTGTTCACCCAACATCACGGAGCCCTTGGACTCATCCCTGGGGGACCCCGTCACAACAGTGTCCTGGTCACGACTCAGCAGTTTTCGCTCCTCGAGAACTGAATAACCTGGAAAAACAAAGCAGGTGTTTTCAATCACCGGCACAAATAAAAACAGTGAAACTGTGTTTCCATTGATCCATTGATAATTGCACAATTTGACATTTCTGGAGAAAACTTGCTTAAGGGAAAAACGGCAATTTCGAAAAAAACTATTTTTTTGATAAGTTTTGGCGCTAGGATGAGGTGGCTTTTTTATGCGTAACAAATAGGTTCATTTCACAAAATGGGAATGGAAACACCCCCCCCCCCCCCCACACACACACACACACACACACACACACGTCACATGATCAACAACCGGATGTTACTACTGCCGCAAACTACAAGAAAGAAAACAACAGGAAGAGATTTTCACGTGTGATTTTAATTGCGTTTGTTATTTAACAGAGAATAAGAACTCACCTATATAGATGTTGTTATTTTTTTTCTCGTCCTCTATCATTTTCAGAATATTGTACCCTAAGTTTTCTGGATTTGGATCTCTCCAGGTTAAATGGACATTCCCTTTAAAGCAAAGCAAGCAGACAATTACAAGACAGGAAAATGGTTTGGTATCAAGGCTGAAGCTCGACCAGCAGCTCCCAGCGGCCCACCTTTCCAGTTATAACTTCCCGGGGCGCCCAGGACGACATCAGTCTCAGTGATGCCACCGGAGATGCCCAGGTTGCACATTCCCTCCTTCTTGTGGTCCTTTGCAGGGTCACAGCGCTCATAACTATCATCTTGCCAGACATCGCTGTTGTCAAACGTCAGATCGTTACTCCTCACGTAGCATTTCCCGATCATCCGCCTCTGGCCTGTGCTGATCTTCACGTATCGATGCCCGCACGCCTGCAAACAGGAAGCCACGGTTTCTAAGCTGGCGATGTCATACGAATCTACTCGCTCTTGTGACGTATTGTACATCACAGTGACGTGCGGTGAGGTTCATAGCCTTGATCATAATCAGATATGCAAATGTAGACCACCTGCATGTTATTGTTTACATGAGGAAACGCTGGAGGGCAAAAAGACTATTCTTTAACATGTCATCTATAGCCTCGCTACCACGGTAGAATAATTCCGTTAACTCAGTAAAAATTGGACATGTAGATATCATTAATTTCGTGCTGTGCTCCACAGCAAAGGGAAAAACCGTTAAAGTGCAACTCAAAACCACGTCTTTCTCGCTCTCTGTATCAGTGCAGCTACTGCGCAGACTCGTTGCCTTAGCAACTGACAACAACGACACACAAAAAAACCCCTCAAATATTTCCCACAAAGAGCAGAACATTCAGTCTGTAGCAGCAGTATGGTTTTAGGTTTAATGTTTATTTTGCGATTATTAATAAGTGACTGCTGTGGTAAGAGGAGAAAACTATAAATATATCGTTGCACTTGACTTTACTGTATAGCTAGTAAAGTCAAGTCGCTGTTACTGTCTCTTACTCTGCAGGTGTGGAGTCACAATGTCTGGGATCATGAGCGCCCCCTGCCAGGAGGCAGGAGAACTGCCTGCCTCACCTCGAATCTGTTCTCTGGTTTCACAGTTGGTGACAAAAACATTGTACATTATATACATAAGCTATATACATTAGCTTAACAAATTATTTGCTAAGCTAGATGAAAAATAGGTACTTTACAGTACAAACCACAAAGCGAAAATAGCAATATAAATTATTTTATCACTATACGGTATATTAGGTGAGGCTCTGCCTCCCCTGACCGCACGTCACTGTTGTATGTAGACCAATTCAATAAATTAGAATGTTACTGAAAAAGTTCATTTTAAACTCCATCAGCAAGGGAAACACATCATATCTTTATGTAACTAGGCAAAGGCTGATGTTTTAACACCTTTATTCCTCTTGGTCATGGTCATTTTATGCTAATGGCTAACGAAAAACACAACATTTAAAATTAGAAGATTAAATCGGAATGAAAAGTATGTTTAATACATATGTAACAGTTGTTATTTTCAGCAGATATTTTTAATCTGACATATGAGACTCATCAGGACTTATTTCTAATTCACTGAATCATTTTCCTTCTTTTCTCTGCTTTGACTGTTATTGTCTGTAAAGATGTAAATTGTTTTTCACAGTGGTACAAGTGGAAGGTCTGTGCAGAGCTGCTGCTCTCTAAATTAAACAGACACTTGATGTAACATTCATTTTGTGTCACCAGTGACACCAGAGGTTGACCTGAGCTGTGACAGTGTGACCTCACTGGTATCACTGGAATGCCTGACATTGTAGGCGCTGATTAGTGTGGAGTGAACAAGGAGTCATCTCACCAGCACGCGTCCCTCCTTCAGGCTCCGCTGACTGGCCACCGTGACGCCCAGCCACATGCCCTCCACTATCTCCGATGGGTTGGCTGTGAATTTGTCACATGGGTTCAGAGTTAGTCTTATTTTGAATCATTAGCAAAATACTTCTGAGTACGAGACACGAAGACAACCTGTTTGATTCTCGGTCTCTGAGAGATTTCAAAGAAAAGTTTCTGAGAAAAATCTTCCTCTTGAGGGCATTTGGTCAGTGAACCCTCTCGCCACCATTTCGTTCACAAAATCAAGAGTTCACCATTTTTCCCACCCTAAGCTGTTTCTATAAAATACATGTAATTAAAGCATTTTTATATATTTTTGTAACTTGACTTTCTAGGAATTTTTTATTTTTTTTACAAATCCACGATTTTCTGCTTCCCTGCAGTATGACTACAACACCTCCACAGCTCAAAAGGGGGAAGACAAGAGAAACGTGTCTGTTCTTTGGGGGGGGGAAATTGCCAGAAAAATACAAATAAATGTAAAAACTTTATTTCTAAACACCTTAAATAAATGAAAATTTATAAAACAAATGTTTAACACATCATGGAAAATACTTTATTTTACAATAAATCAAGGTCACACCACATGACATTTTTTTTAAGACCAATCAAATCATATTGATAAAAAAACCTCTTAAAAAGGTTTCATTTTAATGTTAAATTATGATTTCTGCTTGCACAACATTTCAAATGTTCTAGTAATTACAATGGATATACATATTTTTACCATTTTTAATTCAGCCTGGTGGAAATCTTTATACGTCAATGATCCATAAGCAACATTTTCAATTCAAAAACTCTTTTTGCTGCATAATTATTGAATAAATAGACACATGAGGTCAACAGCAAAGATATTTACTGTTTTTAATCTGTTATTTAGGTTCTTCAACCATCAATTTAGGAACCTCTGATAATTCATGGAACTTTTTCAGAAATGTGAGCGCGTTAGCATTAACTTTAGCAATAGCATTAAGGACACCTGTGCTGCTGCTACATGTTTAGCATTGAGATGCTAAATTAGGCTTGAGTAGCTTCACTGATAGGCTAACTCCTTTTAGCACAACTTGTACACAACAGTAGTCTGTCCCAGCGTCCAATCAGATTGGTTTTTCAAGTAAAATGTAACTTAGTCCAGTCTAAGAGGAGCAGCTCTGTTGTCCATCGCTCTTTGGAGAGTGTGCGTCAGATTTACCAAGGTACCAGAAAGGCGTCTAAAGAAAAAGCTTTTAATTGCGTTAACATTTTTTACCGCGTTAAAATCTATGTAACTATTTTGTTGAAATTAAAGTGTTAAAGTCTTGGCCCTAAACAAAACATTAAAACAGCTGGAATTTTCTTTGACAAGCTTAGACAGGGATCCAGGTTTCTCTTGGTAGAAAATAATGTTTAAAAGCTAACTGCTTCTAAGGGAATCTGGAAGTGATGTGAGCTTCTTCTGTCACAAGCAATAAATAAATAAATTAAAAAAATACAAAGACTTTTCTATTAAATGGAAAATGTGCCATTGTTGGGTCCTTCAGCAGGATGATGACCCAAAACAGAACCGAATCTAAACAGTAAGAGCTCAAAAGAACCAAACTCTACCTGCTTCCATGTTCATGGGCGGCTGTGTTCAGAACTTTGAACCATTTAAAATCTAAATTTCCCAGAGAGCATATCAGATCAGATCAGATCACTTCAGTCAGCTGCAAGAATTGAATAAACAGCTAGCATCCTTCTGGAGATATTCAGTCAGAGGAACACTGATCCAAACTGTGATGAGCCTTTAAGCCACGATCACGCCCCGATACATATTAACCGCAAAAAAAATGTGCTTTGACTGGAGCAGCCGCCGTCCTAACCTGAACATTAAAATATATGTAGCTCCAGAAGTTTCATATCCTGGAGCTTAAAAAGCAAGATTAATAAACCTTAATTCTGGAAATTCATTTGATCTGCCACACAGAAAATAAAGGCCTGGAAGTAGGAAAGTAGGACTCATTGTAAATGAGATTTGTGTTGACAGTCACAACAGGCTCTGCTGATGGGAAGAAGAAGTATCACACCCGAGCATGATTGACAGTGCTAAGACCCTCCCCTTGGCTCTGATTGGTTGTTTCTAGTTGGCGCTTGGAAGAGGCGGAGCAACTCAGTTTTTTTTTGCACAGATTATTTGTTTCACAACTTAGTGAAAGTTTCAACAAATATGTAAAAAAAAAAAAAAAAAAAGATTTTTTGTCAAAGTTACAGAGCAGCTTTAAGTGCACTTGTGTTGTCCGTTATGAAAGTTTGTTTGATCATCTGAAACATGGCACAGTGAAAGCTTTGGGTCGTTTTTCATTGTGTTGCACTTTCTAGAGCAAAACTCATCTTTATAAATCCGTCTTCACAAACACTGAGATGAAACAATGTTCTGTCTTTGGAAGCCTATGTCCATCACAGGAGAACTAAACAAGAATTTATTATCAAAACCAATGAAAAAGTTCAGAACAACCGGTTGACGGATGTGGAAATGCACATGAAATGGATCATTTTGACCACCAGGTGGCTCTGCAGGAAAAAAAAAAACTAAACTATGCAGGTAATCCTGTCAGGCAGCTGCGCATCATGCTTACTTGATGTGACCAGATCCATCCTGGTGCAGTCTGTGGGGTCTTCGCTGATTGGACAGGCGTACACGGCGCCCGTTTCATTGACATTTGGAAGAGAATTGGCTCTTTCTTTGGGCGCTCCAACGAGAAGCCTGGAGGGACACACAGACAGAGGGACAAGCAACACTTCAGACCGCGTTTGTGGGATGTTTGTTAGGTGACACATAGTCTAGATCAGGGGTGCCCAAAGTCGGTCCTTGAGGGCCGGCATCCTGCATGTTTTAGTTCTCTCCCTGGTGGTAGTAACAACCTTCTCAGCATGTCAGTGTTCTCCTCAGGCCTCTAATCATTTGATCCAGGTGCGTTAAACCAGGGAGAGAACTAAAACATGCAGGATGTCGGCCCTCGAGGACCCACCTTGGACACACCTGGTCTAGAGAAAGATGATGGAAAATGATCTGACAAATTATTCTTGAGGCCTAAGCAGAGTTCTGATGCAGCTTAAAGGAAGCAGTCGCAGGAACCTGAGACGCTTGAGAATTCCTTCACCATAACAAGCTCACAGAAAAGGTCGTTTCAGTTTGCGTGACCTTTTAAATACAAAAAACAAAACAAAAAAAGAGAGTGAAACGGTCAGAGCAAGTCTGGGCATCAAACACACACCCACACACACGCGCGCACACACACACACACCAACAAATGGACACTCCTTACACCAGAACCTTTTAACACAGCAGTGAACTTTGAAGTAGAGTAATTGCTCGTCTGCCAGGGTTCACACACTGTTTATCGTAAGCACAAGATTTATTCGCTGCACTTTGTAGGTGAAAGGTGTGCATAATCTTGTTTACACAGAGCTAGTGAGAAGGATGTGATCTGAGAGCAGAAACGATGCTAAGTGGTGCAGCTTTACCTCCTGTTCATGTTTGTTCTTTTAACAAAATCAGAATCACTCGTTGCTGGTTCTTTTAGTCTAAAGTATTGAGTTTTCTGATATTTCACAAGTCACAGCAGCGTTTTAGAGCATCTGTGATGAATCTGGTTTGTTTCAATCAAGGTTTGACTCGTTCTTGTCTTGAACTAATGTGGCGCTAAACACACTGAAAATGACCCTGTTCTGAGTTATAATAGAACAGAAGAAATGTTTCATGGATCACAAAAGTCTCAAACGAGTTAAGATGTAACTCGTCTATATATTGTGTTTTTAATGCTTTTCTCAAACTACTTGAAATAATTAGTTTTCAGTGTAGAATGAATCAATAAGTATTTTGCACTTTAAACTGGAAATGATCAAATGTAAAAAAAAAAAAAAGGATTTGGTTTAATCCTTTTTACCTCTACCAACAACCTCCAATCAGATGCTAACTTTATTGCTGTTAGCGGCTTATGGTTAGCAAACTGTAGCATTCACTAAAAAAGGTGAGGAAACAGCCACTCCTGTAATTTAGCCTCTTCTGTTGTTTTATTTGTTTATTCTTTTAAACCTGCTGGTGCCACTTTACCTTGTCCTTTGAAACACACCACTTCTAAATGTCAGTCACTCACTCCTGGCACCATCACCTTTTCATCCCCACACTTCTCTAAACACAACAACAGCACCAAAATATGAAAAGTTAACATGCGTAGCAGTAGCCTAGCCTGCTAAAAAAAAACAGACTCTTGGCAGAAAACAATTCTAAAACAGCGCGGAAAATTGACAACATCATTCACAACTTCTCCTGTTTGCTGATTGGCCCGGTAGAAATTCTACCACAGGAATCCATGTGAATGGGAGAAATCCCAGGCTGAGGTGCAAGCAAGATTTGAATGGTCAGGCTAGCGGTAGCCTACAAACAATGTGTGTTAAAATGTCAACTGATTATTATATGAACACAACCTGAAACATAAACTAAAAGTATAAAAATTCCTAAGAAATCCAGAAGGATAAAGATTTTTTATTTTTTTTTTAAACCAGATCTAAATCTGAGAGTTTTGCCACATTTTAGCAACATAATAAAAGCTGTGGTTTGTTTGTAGTGTTGGATCCTCCCTGTGATCGCACACAGCTGATCATGTGACTGGGTTTGCAAAATAACCCAAACTCGGATGTTTTGGAGTGCAGTGACAAAGTGCCCCCATATAAACTAGGAATCTTATCGAGAGAGCATCACAGGAGGCGAGACAATTTCCCTTTGACTTATCAACTAGATATAAAGCTCAGATTAATTTAGTCTCTAACATCACTAATGTTAGAGCAACGGATGCTCTGATAGCAGAACTGATCTGATAGCAGGACACAGTTTAACATGTGCAGCAGGTGATTACACCTCGCTCATTAAACAATACAGATCCAGATCAAACGCCAACACTATTTTTAGATTCAGAGCACCAATCTTAAGATTGTTGACATCCCAGACAAAATCTTCTTCCTTTTTACAGTTGATTCCTCTCAGTAACACCGACAGCAGACAAGATTCCTCAGAGGTTTAAAGCACTGACAGACAGAAATGTTTCTTGAAGCAAACACATCGAGACGCGTTCTTTTTATTTGCATGTTAATGCAAGCTGCGGTTAAGAAGAGTAAACTTCTGGGAAACAGATGTGTCCTTTCTGCTTTTAATGTTGGGCTTTTCTTTCAGCAGGGAGCAGAACAAATGTATCAAAACACCACAATCCAAGGTTGGAGACTTTTGTGGGAAAGAGCGAGTGGAGGAACACTTCGAGGCCAGGCGGCGGACTTCGTTCTAACCAAACAGGAATCCTGAGTTCAGCACGAATCACCCAGGCTTTAGGGACTCCGATAATCTCAGAGGGAGGAAAGCAGGTTGCAGCAACTAATCATGTTAATCCCACAGAAGGGGTTTTTGTTTACACTGCACACAATGTATTTTATTCTGACATTCATTGTTGTTTCCTATCCGTTAGAATTTTGAAAATTACTTCAAAGTTCAGAATAATTAATTCACGATATTTGACTGACGCCCACCTGTGGATGAACTCAAGGCCTCATACACTCTACTTCCTTGTGTGACAATCTGTTTCTCAGAGACAGGTGTGTGTTAGATGGGAGCCTCGGTTCGACTGGTGACTAAAATTGCAACGTTTGCTACATTTTTGCCTGGTGTGGTTCTCTTTCACACCGCACTGAGTCAAACCAACCAAGCCGTTTGAAAAAACACTTCACTCCCTCGCCTTTGGGGGCGCTGCAGCACCTGAAAGAGACGACCTGAAAAGCCCTGAATAAGACACTGAGCTGAGTTTACGAAATGTAATCAAAAATGAAACAGAATAAGATTTTAGCGGCCGTATTTCTCTTTTGTCTTTGCCAAAAGACTCATCTCCAGCTAGCGCCAAACTTGAGTGTTTGGTTTGGCTGGATTTACCCAGAATGCCCTGCGCTGTCCTCCGCTTCCTGTTCCATTTTAGAAAAATCCGGTCGATTTTCTCCTTTAAAGTAATAAAATTCGACAAAGCTTTTCAGGCTTATGATTCCACTCGTCTACATGAAGGCTTGACCTCATGTTTTGTCCTGCAGAAACCTTCCTAAGATGAGTAACCGGTGGCTGACTCGTCCATGACAGGTCATCTCATTTCCTGTTCCACCTCAACAATGCGTTCTCTCCTTCTGCTCATCACCTCCTCATAAACAGGCTGTCAGTGGGACGAGGGGCGACTGGCAGCTGCATTCCACCTCCTCTCTGACATGTTGAAATTCGCCCCCGCTGGCTAACAAGCGATCCGAACGACTGGCTAAACCAAACATTTGCCATGGCAAACACTGGCAGCTAAACTTGGAGCCGCATTCTTATCAGCAGCAGAGAGAAGAATCACACGATTCAGCTTCCTTAAGCTAAACAAATGGAGGTCAGTTTATCTGCATAACAAGGTCTGGTTGGTTGGATAATCCTAACCTTAGCGGAGATAAACTGTTTCCTAAACAAGGAATACACATTTCCATTCTTGATTACTCACAAAACAATGAAAACTGAATGTCTGCCTTAAGGATAACTGCAGGGTTTTAGGTTAGCCATTTTTCTCAACTTTTATTTTCTCTTTGTTCTATTTTAAGACATTTTTGTTTTAAATGGCATTATTATGCAAAGTTGGCTTTTTTCTTATTTACATCATGTTAGAATGTTATTATTTCATCAAAAACAGACCTGGAGTGTTGCCTTGATTCTTTCATGCATGTTTGAGAAATTCTTTAATCTCCTTAGCAACCATTCACCTGTGTAAAACGCCTGGGTGGACATGGCCCCGCCTTTGAGGACAAAGCTCCTCCTACTGAGCTGCAGTTTCCAAGCTTCCACCTCACAGAGTAGCCATGCTGCACAACTACCACACTCAGCTCCTTCAGACTAGCCAGCAGCAATTAGCAAACACCGGATAGAACTGCTCATCAGCTGAGCTCATTATAGGAGCTCCTTCTCAGAGCAATGCTGGTAAAAACAATGTTAAAGGGTTAAATAGTGGAGCCATGTTGTCATGACTTCCTGAAGGCAGAGTTTCAGAAATAACAGGAGCTTCTTAAAGAGACAGAGGCCCAATTTCAAGGTGTGAAATTACAAAGTAAAATTTCTTTTAAGTCACATTTAAATGAAGAAAAGTTAAATGAACTTTTCTTCATTTAAGAAAAGTTATTCTTAAATGAAGAACTTCTGCAGTTCTTCATTTAATATGTTTTTTATTAACAACTGAAGGTTACATAGTTAATTGATTATGTTATAAAATGGCACTATATGCCTGGAAAACCCATTACACCGCCCCTTTAAGAAATGTTGCTTGCATACAGTAATCTTTCCCTTTTCTTCAAACGTTGCCACATATATCACTAGTTGTAGCAATTTAAAAATGAAATACAAAAATAACCCTAGATGTCTTAGTGACAAATGACAATATGACAAAAAGAGAAACACAAATGAAGGAAGTTAACGCAGGACTGAACAAAGCAGGGAACTTTGAGCTCCTGGTTTATTGTTTAACTCTCATTTATGGAGCTGGATCATTATAGCTGCTGTTAGCGTGGCCTGCACAAGTGAACCAGCCTAACAAGGAACAGTGATTAACTTTCAGATAAGGTTTAGGGCAATGTGTTTTTCAGAGGGCGTGACTCCTGACCTGAAGGAGAAGAAAACCTACAGAAACTCAAATCCTTTTCATTTCATTGTTAGTCATGACAGAGGCAGCAATCAATCAAATGACAACTTTTCCAGTTCTTCTATTGTTCAGATAATCCCAGTCAGTCCCACTGCACCCCTGTTAGAGTCACACATCGGACCATAATTTTTTTTTTCTGGCATAATCCTGTCATGGTTTCACTTTGCCACAAAGTGGGTACGTTTCTACCAGCTTAAAGACCAACATTGCCGATCAGCCCAGGTTCAATCAGAATGGATGAAAAGTATCAGCAAACATCAGGTTTTAAGTGTCGCTGACTTTGACTGAGCCGTTTTAACACACAGCTGTGTTTTAATCTGAACTAATCTTTCTCGCGGTGGGTCCAAACTCAAAAGTGTGTTTTCACTGAGTTTCTGGATTTTATCAAGGCAAGAAAAAAAAATGCAAAGAACAACAAACAACCAAACCTGTGGAGTCTTATTTACACCCCTAGGCGATTTTGTCCTGACAACCATCGTTTCCCAACAAAAGAGGAAAACATGCACAGTTTGTTTATATCAGCTGATTAGATGCAGTGAAGCTAAGGCAGGACGCAGACTGTAATATCAGGTTCCTGAGACAAAAAAAAGTGCTTTGGAATCATCACATATGCAAGCAAGTATCTATAAAAATTCTCCTAACATTGAACTCTGCCGATCTCTGTGAGCCAAAGAGCAGAACTGAGGAAGACCATGGATGTTAGCAAGATGGCCACGATGGTTCCAAATGTGTGTACTAATGCATATTATGATGTATTCTATCATAATATGCATTAAAATCGGTAATTATAACCCTTCTAAGAGGAAGTCCAAGTTATTTGTGGATTTTAGTTATTTGCAGGCAGTGGTCTCTGAATACCGGAGGTTCACTGTATTCAGTTTGCAGCAGATCTGTGTTAACTGACAGCACAATCAGCTGACTGTATTTTGAGTCATACTGATGATATTTTGAGTCATACTGATGACTCAAAATACAGAAAAACCCCAAACAAATGTCAGGCAAACACACTGATCCGTTTTCACTAGCTGTGTTTCCATTACAAATGTGTGCAAAACTTTGTAGATATTCCGCTAATGTTGAAAAAACACAATTTGGCAATGGCTGTGCTTCTGTTAAATAAGAAACGTAAACATGTCATGCCATAATGCAAA
This sequence comes from Alfaro cultratus, assembly GCA_903066825.1. Classification (NCBI taxonomy): domain Eukaryota; kingdom Metazoa; phylum Chordata; class Actinopteri; order Cyprinodontiformes; family Poeciliidae; genus Alfaro; species Alfaro cultratus. The sequence continues at coordinate 49,606 of CAEFZX010018048.1, forward strand.
AAAATGGTTTCCATTGCAGTTTTGTGAAATGCACTATTTTTGAAACGGCCAAAAAAAAAAAAAATCCACCTCATCCCATCGCAAAAACATTTTAACAAACAATGTGGTTTTTTTTTCTTTTTTCAAAATTGCCATTTTTCCATTGACCAAGTTTATTTTTTTAATTCCAATTTGCGCAATTTTAAAGTAAATGGAAACAAAGCTGCTGCCAAGCAGATGAAAGCAAAAATCACGAGCTGCTCATTGAAGGACAACATGAAGACAAGTCTTCAAGGACAATGCAACAAAGTTGATTAAAAAAACTCTAATCTGTATTAATCACTAGAGACTCAGCTGAAATCAGAACCTTTCTGATCTATTGGATAAATCTGTCGATCCATCCATCTGTTCCCAATGGTATCTTAGCAACCGTTGCCTAAAGATAACATCCTTTCTGTTGGTGTTTTTTCCAGCTTTTGTGCCTCTGGAGCCAAACTGAGTCTAAAGTCACTTGTTAGTTGTTTTGTGAAGAAACTGCATATATACTGTAATCTTTAGCAACACACACCCTTTTATTGTTTTGTCATCTTGAAAATTTTATATAATCCTGGTGGTGACCCGGAACATCCGTTACCATCTCCTTAGACTGCTGAGGAAAATGTCCGCTGAAGAAACCCACGAGGTTTCCAGTCCAAACAGGCCTGGTCAGTTTGGCCACTGTAGACTGTAGACTCTGCTTCAGGTTCAGCTTTTCTGAGTTCCATAATAAAGAAAACAACCGAAGCTGAACTTGTCTGGGCTGATATGACTTTTTAGAGGTGGTATGTTTCAAACAAATGAAGATATTAATCTCATTCCAAGCCGGTCATTCGGCCTGCGGAGCAGCGCCGCAGCGCACAGACGTTCCAGGTTACACGGTACGGCGCTCCACGCATCGCAAGATGAACACAACAAGAACGAACAAAGAACATAACACCCTTTCACTCATGGATTTGTGATAAACACAGACAAAACCTACGACTTGTTCTTTGCTTAAACATGTTGTAAAACAATAGAGAGGATTTCTCCATCTCCATTTAGACCCACTGCAGGGAAAGATGGAAGAGCTGTAATGAAATCTGTTTCTACAGGCCAAACCACAATCCATCGCAGACAAGACAGCAAGATCTGAAGACAAGATATGTGACTATAACATAGTCCTTGGGAACTGACTATGGTAATGGAGACCAAACATTTTAATCAAAATAACCTTCCAGGAAAATGAGAAACAGACGTTCTTCATCCGGTCTTTTTATTGTTGCAGAAATGAATCAAACATTCAGTTTGACTCGTCTGGGCTGGTGTGATTTTGCAAGTTTGCGTTGACACACCTTTCATCACATATCAATTTCTCACACTTGTGAGCAAGGAAAACGTGTAAAGACGGGAACAAACGGGATGATCCATTAACAAGCGTAGGAAAACGAACGCCCGCCCGCCCGCCTCAGAGTTTCAGAAGCAGTAGGCGGGACTCTGTTGATTCGCTGTCGTTTAGAGCCACTAAGCAAATGAACGGAGATAACACTGAACGCTGTGACTCAATTTGCAGATCAAATTAAGCCTGAGGACAAGAGAGAGACTGAGTTTGATCTCTTTATTCAACCGTCATGTTGTAACGACTGATCGAGAGAAAACAAGATGTGCTGCTGCTGGCTTCACTGTGACTGCTTTGGTAATGGGAATACAGCGTCTGATTGATGAACACTCCATGAACTTGTTGTTTCTCACCGGTTTCATAAAACAAACAAAAAACACTTGGTAGACATTGAAGACAGTCAAAGCTAAAAGTAGAACTCAGAACAAGAAGTACAACACATATGCTAAGGTGTTCTTCATTTGGGTTTATTTGGTTATGCTCAGTATTTTTCACGCTGCTGGAGGTCGGAGCAACGAGAAATGCCAAGCAGTTCCTCTAACTTCTGATGCAAAAGGGATGAAGAGACACAATTGGTAATAAAAAGGAGGACACAGCGCAGAACCAGTGTACTGAGCACAGTTAGGCGAAATATCAACGTTCACTGGTCCATGATGCGGCTCTGGATCTGGCTGTTTTGTCTGGACAAACATCCTGTCTGGAGCCCGCCATCTGCCTTTAGAAAAACAGTAACAGGAGGGAAACACATCCAGACCCAGGCAGAGAAATGGAAGATGGGAGGCCATCGTCACGATAAAGCAGCAGCAACATCAGCAACACATCAACCTGTGTTCAAATGTCAACAACACTGTGATACAAATATTAATATACGCAATATTAATACCGCAAAGAACTGTTTGGACTGTAGTCATTAGTCCAAGTAGCATTAGCTCACCAATAAGATGAACAAGCTAGCAGAAGATAGGGTAAAGGTCACAGAGTAAAACGTGGATTATTTGTCACACCTCACATCAAAATGTAATCATTTTTCATCACATCATTTTCTCATATTATTTTTTGCATGTCTTTTGGAGGACCAGGACAGAATATTTAATAGGTAAAACACCATGAAGAGCACGATGCTGGCAGATTCCATGGGATGGTGACCAGAGTCTACCCGTCAGCTGGCTGAAAAAATGACCACTACACTTTCCTCTAGTACGGCGGTTTTCAAAGTGTGAGGCGCACCTCCCCTACGGGGCGCCAGAGCACTTTAGGGGAGGCGCGGTGCGAGGGAAAAAATAAACCGAAGAAGAAGCTATCTGCTTGCTGTCTACTGATGTGAGAGAAAGAATGGACAAATTTTTAATAAAGAAAAAGGCAGGGGAGACAAGCTCTGGCGTAAGTAGAAAAAAGAGGAAGTATGGCCACGACTACTTAAAGTTTGGATTTTCCTGGACTGCTCCCGATGATGTTCCAAGGCCGCAATGTGTAATCTGCAAGGAGGTTCTGGCTAATGATAGCATGAGACCCTGTAAGCTCCGGCGTCACATTGAAACAAAGCACCCAAGTTTAGTGACCAAGCCGCGGGAGTTTTTCGAGAGGAAGCTGAAGGAGCTGTGCACACAGAAAAAAACAATAGAGACGTTCAGTACTGTTAACGCTAAGGCAACCGAAGCATCTTATCGGGTGGCCTTACGCACTGCAAAGACGGGGAAACCCCACAACATCGGTGAAACTTTACTCCTTCCTGCTGCTAAGGACAGGAAGGAGTCCTGTCCTTAGCAGCAGTAGCATCATTACTGATGGGCTTCTCCCATCAGTAATGATGGGAGAAGCTGCTGCTGCCAAACTGAATGTCATCCAGTTGTCTAACAACACCATCCAATGCCGAATCTCACATATGGGCGCAGATGTGCGACAGCAGGTAGTGGACAGTGTTCGTGAAAGCCCCTCCTTCTCCCTTCAGCTGGACGAGACGACTGATGTCGCCAACTGTGGTCAATTAATGGTGTACGTGCGTTATGTGAAAGAGCTAAATGTGCATGAGGAGTTTTTGTTTTGTCACCCTCTGCCCTCGCGCACTACAGCAGAAGAAATCTTCAAGGTTTTGAATGATTTCATGTGGGAAAATAATGTGGATTGGGGCCGCTGCTGTGGAATATGCACTGATGGGGCAAGGGCAATGACAGGCCGGCACAGTGGTCTGGTAAAAAAGGTGCAAGAGGTCGCCCCGGCTGCTATTTGGACGCACTGCATAATCCACCGCCAGGCCTTGGCAACTAAGAGGATGCTCCTTGGAGGGGGGCTCACCCTTTCATACTTTGAAAACCCTTGCTCTAGTACAAAACAGACAATCTCCGCTGTTGGAGAATATACCTGGTGGCAAAAAACGCAGTCATTACAAGAAAACTAAAGTATCTCTACAGCTGTTTAAAAACTAAAGTCGACAAGCTATGTGAGCCATGTCTGTTACAAAGACAACTATCCACTATTAGCTTCTTATACTCACAGTGTAACTCTATGAAGAGCATTACCCTAAACAGATACTTCTACTACTTTACTGACGTTCTCTGAAAGAAACCAATTATCAGTAGAAATTCATCGTTACACACAAAACTGATGTTTATACAAGAATAATATTAAATGCATTAAACATTTTCTGATCTGTTTTTGTTGCTGCTAAAGATCTCAGGCACCAAAAGATGGAGAACTGCACAGTAGCGCGCTTTAATCTGCAGCTTCTGGGTCAGATAACGACAATGTCTCTGGCATTAAGGCTCTTAATGCTTCCCAGTTCCCCATCACTCGGCATTTACTTATGCAAACAAACAAACCGTGAGCCAGGTCACATGGAGAACTGCGTCCAAATGCATGCATGCACACTGGAATGCACATTTACACAAACAAACGCGGCTGGACTCCTCATGGACGCATGTCGCTTTGTGACCTCCGTGCTAGCTAACATTGTGCATTGCGGGACCCAGAGTATCAGTGACCGTTGACATTTTGACCTCAGTTGGGGAGAAGGCATGAGACTGATTGGTTAAAAACTTTCACCGACACAGAAGTGGGCAACCTTACCTGACCCTGAATATTAACAAAAAAAAAAAAAAAAAAAGGAAAATACAGGTATCTCATGAAATATCTGCTTCTAGCAGCTGATTTGGAGAACCCTTAGCACATTTTAACAGATTTTTATATGACATGTCATTCATATAAAAATATATTTTTTAAATAGACAAATATTCATTAAGATGTTCTTTGGATGCACCACAATTCTGAGCAAACTTCGCCTGAATGCACACTGATGTAATCCCGTACGCCCGGATTATTTCCCATCAAGGTTGAAGAATGAAGGGGGAAAGTGTTGAAGCATATTGTTTTTTTAAGCTTCAGGTAGCTGTAGCTATCTTTAGCCCCTCAGGGCACCTGCTTCTCCATGCTGCTGGGACAGAAGACATAATCCATTTTCACTACAGAAACTTTGGTTGATAAAAGTCTCTCCTTGGAATATCTTCTCTGCAGAGATTAGCAGGAGGCGTGAAATCTGACTTGCAAAGCTTTCAACATCGTATTACAAGACGTCAGTCAGGCTGCGGGACAAAAGTGAAACGCATGTCCTAAAGGACTATTTACCATTTACAAACATTGTTTATTACTTATATTTCTTAACATTTCTAATTTACCATTTAAAAAGTGAACACATGCCATAAATGACATATTAAACCTGCTTAAAAACAGACCACAATCTCATAAATCGCCATTTGCAAGCTATGAAGGCAGTTACTGGGATTTTGCAAAGTGCCATTAACACAACTCCATACATCACAAAGCTTCCTTTGCACTGTGGCAGATCAGTAAGTGCTGGCTCACTGTCATGTAAAAGTGTTGGCTCTCAGAGAGTATAAAACATTGGCATCTGAAGGTGATTTATAGCAGCAGCTCCATTGTTCTCCCACAGACACACTTCACAGACAAAGAGCACCAGCCTCTGTGCACAGAGGAATGTTGGATCAATGCCACGTGCAAATCTATCAGCATCATTTCTATGCTGGAAGGAGTCTTTTTCTAACAGCACACATGCTGAAGCTCTTCAGTGCAGATCACCTCTCTGTACAGCACCATCCAACTTAAGACTCTCTCAGTATTTCAGTATCAGTTTTCCACAAAATGTTGCATTCTGCATCTGGGCCAAAGTTCACAAGTTTGCTGTGTGTAGAACGTCTTGGATACATCTTAGTTTGTTCAACCAGTTGCTTTCTTTCCACCACTTACCCATACAGTCCAGATCTCTGAAGAGAACGACTACTGGTTGTCCTGTTGACTGTTTCTCCCACCTGAGTGGTACGTTTCTCCAGTTCCTCCAGAGTCACTGAGCACTTTCATGTGAACGGTCATATCTTGGTTGGTTTGCTGTTGTGCCACTGTCTTTTCATTTCAGATGACAGCTTCAGGTGTTCTTTAATCTTCATGATGCCGTTTATTCACTAATGTTCTCTAACGAACTCCAGGGAGCTTCACATCAAAGATGGATACGTACAGAGATCTGAATCCACACAGAGACTCTATTGACTAATTAGGTGCGTTCTTGAAGCTATTGACATGACGCCATCTGTCAGTCAATCCAGTGGGTTTGTCAGCAACTGACCAATCAGCAGCCTGAAGTGAGCTGAATCTCTGACAAAATTGTCTGGGTTTGTCACCATAAATGCCCTGTGGTCACAGAGCTTTGGTGGAAAGTAATCGGAAAAAATGGTTGAGTATTGTCAGTGGAGACCATGCACTTAAGGCACGATTTATCCAGACCATTTAGAGGGCGGAATGGAGTTTATATCATTTCCAAAATCCAAACCGAGTCTGGAAACATGTAAAAGATGGACAAATACCTGTCATCAACTTCATTAATAGCTCAGTACAACACTGATTGATGGTATAACCACCACATGTTTGTCTGTATGAAGGTTTTTGTCAAGGACAGCATGATTAAAATTCAACAGTGCCTTGTTATTTAGCAAACAAAAATTGGACCAGAAACATATCACCAAGACAAGGAAACATTAAAGAAAAAACAAAACAAAAAATGTCTCTCCATCAAAGTTCCCCTTGCAGGCTCATAACACTTTTTCTTTAATTTTTTTTAAGATTCCTTATATGGAATCTTTTAAGATCAGAACATTGGGCTTCTGGCACATAACTTCATGGACCTGGTGTGTGGAACATTTTAAATTGTTTTTGCCCTAATTTTGGCTGTTGAGGCAAGAATGTCTCACCAAATGTCTGAGGTAGCGCCGTGAGCTTCACAACCTTCACTTTAGAACTGTACTTGCTGGTCGGCGTTTTGTTCTACTTCCACATGGAGGCGCAACGATCCTGCCTGGCGTCACGTCAGTTGGCAGCATTGGATTGGTCAGCATGTTGGTGCAGTTGTTAGCATTACATGTGTTTGGTCTTTATAATTGAAAGACCAAACACATGACGATAAAAAAATGTAGCGTCTCCAATGTCCACCAGAATTTTTGGTGCGCAATGGCAGTTGTTTCGTCTTCTGTGTATTTTGGATTCCCCTCCACGTTTCTGTCACCTCGCTTTCTGATTGGCTAAAAGTCACATTCAACAGTCTAATGCTTTTGTTTGTCCTAAAGAAACACTCCACGCGTTGAGATCCAACATGTTGATCTAAAGTTGAACATCCTCAACTTTAGACCGGATCGGTCCCAACGTCTTTCCGAGCGGACCAGATCACCCTTAACACACCACACACTGCAAGAATATCTCTTAAGATTACCTTCAGAACCATCGTGAGTGTCGGAAGGGAAAACTGGGTCAAAAATCAGCATAATTATCTCGCTGTGGCTTCAGCACGGTTGTTTTCTCTACATGGCCACTGATGGACAGAACGTTTGTCCAAAGTGAACCCCTACGAGACGGACATAGAGAGGTCACGGCCTAATCAACACATAAATCACGAGTTTTGACCCAAAAGTTGCACTTCTCTGTAAAACTTAGTTGCCAACCTGTTACTGCCAAACAAACAAGCATTATTCAAGCTCAAAGAAGGATCGGTCTTTCTGTCTCTTACTAGTTTCTGGTCCAGCAAAGGTGGACTTTGATTGCACAGAGTGAGTACAATGAACCCTCGATATATCGCGGTTCACCTTTCGCGGTCTCTCTACTTCGCGAATTTGCATGGTGCATTGTGTTCTGCATTCTGATTGGCTAAACAGTCTCTCCGCTTCTTCTCCACCTGTGTGTCAATAACGTTGCGGTTTAATATGTACACGTACGTAAAACAGCTTGCCAAATTTAAGTTCTCAAACATAATCGATGGTGGCATGTCGGTTTATAAGAATCTTTTTTGTCCAGAATATAAAAGAGCGACGACAACAACAACAACAACTACCGATAACTTGTCCTTTTCTCGATAAAACTCACCTGCACCACGGCTTTAGAAGAACAAACCGCTACAGAGGAGTCAGGAAGCAGCGGCTCAGTCAGAAGAGCAGTGAAATACACCTGAGTCACTATTTGTCCTGCTGTACTTTGTATTTTTTTTTTTTATCATAATCATTTTTCATTTTCTCCCGTTCTGATCCAATGACTCGGGTCGCGGTGGGGCGGTGCTGATCTCCGCAATATGAAGCCTTCAGTTCGTAAAAAAACAACAACAAAAAACAAAAAAAACGTTTATAAGGTACTTTTATTTGTTAAACAAATGCTTGGGCCTGTAAATAGGTTTTGTTCTTTGGTTTCAATGTATTATGGAGTATTTCATTGTATAATAATTGTAAAAAACAATTTAAGGTTTCTACTTTGCGGATTTCACCTATCGCGGGTTCTTTTTGGAACGTAACCCCGCGAAAAACGAGGGTTCACTGTATTCTGTTATAGTAGCTGCATTTTAACACAGGAAGTACAGACTGTGTCTGACATGACATCCTCTTTAATTCCGGCTAGCTCTGCGGTATGAAAGAAAAACAGAACCTGTTTCTTCTGCGTGTTCCGACTGAACATCAGATTAGTGTGTATATACTGGAACATACCAGTTTAATTTGCACCTCACAGCGCTGAGGGGAAGACCACGACGAGATAAATGTCTGGTTTTTATGGCCTCAGGCTGTCAGACAGACACCAGGCAGAAAAATCAAACGCATTTCAGCTCCGATTAAATATTCATCGGTCTGATGAACCATTTGCTTCAACTCTTAGAAAGTGCAGGGACTCTTCAACTGTTGGTCCTTTTCGCGCTTTTTTTTTTTTTTTCTACTTTTATGCCCCGAAATCATCATTCTCACTCACAGCTTGCCTCAACCTGAAACCTGGCAGGTTGTGACTTTGCACAGAAAAGTAATACATTCCAAGCATACCACAGGGTCAAAGAAATGGAAGAGCCAATAGGTGGCCAGCTGACTGCCCAGGCCCTCCTCCCCTCCACAACTGAGGACAACCAAAACAAAAAAGAAACGGAGATTCAACAACAGAGAGAGAGTGAAGATAGACACCCCAATTGCAAAATGGCCTCAGGTATCTTTAACATTGACTCCTAGAAGTAATGCCAGCTTCCTATTGGACACCCCCCCCTTTTTTCCTACCAGTCCAATAGGAATCTGGAATATTTGGTCCAAATGGATAATAATGAACATTTGAACAGGTTAAAGAGAACTTTATGACTGAATTGATGGACACTTTCAGTCTACACTTTCATGACTCTTTCTGAGTCATGGGTGAAAAGCACCCATTACACCCATGACTTGTTTCAACTAGTTGATATTCCTTAGCAAAGTCTTGAGTCATCTTTCATATTCTTTCTAAGCAGCCCGACTTTCGCCTGATACATTAAATGAATCCTAATCAATGATTCTTCGTGCTTAATAGACATTAAGCACTTTGTGTGAGCTTTACAAGATTCTAAACTCAACTTATAAGTTGATATATCAACCATTGGTGTTTCCACACATAGCAGATAATTTAGTGGGTAAAACCTTTTAAATTAGACCCGACTTTGACAACAGCACTCTTTTAAGAAGACACAGATGCTTTCATTTTTATGTTGTAACACCAACTGAACAACGATACAGTAATCAACCAAAGCAAAATCAGTTTGGTTCTATACCTGGCCATCTGTATCTCTGTCTGATGTTACTGACTTTCAGATACTTTCTCTACCGTTTTGGGTTCGACACACGGGGAATGACAATCGACATCGACAGGTGAAAGCATCCGCCCCCAAGAGGGAAAAACCCAACTCATGGGACACAACAGAGAAGGCAGAGACAGTGACAAAGGTTGAACAATTTTCAAATGTCTTGTGTTGCGCTGCTAGCCCACATGCACGTTGCTGGTTGCTTGGCTGGAGGAGGGAAAGCGATTGTCACCTCATCATGCAAGTTCCATACGAAATGAATGAAGAGTGAGTGAAGTCGCCTCCCGTGTCTCGAGGCCTTTAGTAACGTCCCAATCCAAGTAATTCCAGAGGCATTTTCTAATTGAAAGTCATGCTCTCATATTTCACTAAAATCATTAAAATTTACTAAACTAATAAACAATATTCTTGAGCATCTCATGCCATTTGACTCACTCCTCTGATATTCCAGATTGAATAGTGCCTGTTTTTTCTGTACAGCAACATTCATAATAAGATCAGCAGCAAAAATGCTAACATTGTTTTATTTTTAGAAGCTATGGAGGAACTAACATTGTTAGTTGCTACTAAAACTCTATTGCGAGTTTTATATCCACAAAGCTCACATTTTGCTGCTACTAACATTGTTTTCATCTGGGGACATTTTATAAAATGCTTGGTGGGTAGCATGTTCTCTGTGTTTTTATATGACTTGTTGATATTTCAACCTTTAGCACCACTGTGTGGGTGTAAAACTTACGAAAGAAAATATATATATGTCGGTAAATATTGACAGTAGAATCCACGCCTACCTTAATTAGGATTAAAATTATATTTCTTTTAGCCCTAAAAGGTCTTGTCTAGTCATCCCATCTCCTTATTTTTAGCCACAAACTCTACAGTAGCTGCACTGGCCAGGTGTAGACACTAAAGAGCAAATCTGTAAAAACATTTAATGATTACAAATGAGTTTGACTAACCAGATGCTATGAAACTGATGAGGCTTGAAACGATTGCACAACTCAGTATTCTTAGTCTATTACCTTTATCAAATAACTATGAAGCAGAAAGCAACGACTCTTTGAAGCAGCGACACAAATAAGACCAACATCAAGAACCAGACGCTCCATCAGGACATTGTTATGTGTCTTTACAGATTTATATAGTTTGTACAAAACCTCAGCTTAAAAGGGAGGAGGGAGGAAAGGTAGGTATTAGAGATAAAGATGATATACTACAACAAAACATGGAGAGTACACGAATCATTCTCATGAACAGAAAGTGGGAATTTATTGCTAAAGTAAATTAAGTTCTGTAAAATAATAATAATAATAATAATAATAATAATAATAATAATAATAATAATAATAATAATAATAATAATAATAATAATAATGCTCTATCAATAGCAAGTAGCAGCTGTGTGAAAAGATTTTTTTACTTAGCCGCCTGACTTCCAACACGCAGCAAAGAACAACACAGGACAATGAGGGTCATTTTGTACTGTGGCAATATGTTTAATATGTAATAATATGATATGTTCTTGACAATATGTTTTTGTCAAGAACATATTATTTAAATCCATGGATGCATGGTCTAAATATGACAACCAAATACTTATTTCTATCTGACATTTTTTTAAATGATTTTTTGCATTATCATTATAATTGTCTTATTCCTATAAATCCTCTAAAAATTTATAAAATGCAGATCAGTTCATGTATGTTAGTAGAATAGAAAGCAAATGCTCTGCAGTCAGTGTCAGAAAATAGTATTACAATTGCAATTCCATCTTCAGGTATCATAAAGACTGCAGCATAAGTCTTGATCTCTACCTGCATTCATTTCCTACTGCTTTAAATTTTATTTTATTTCCCCCCCCCCCGTTGGGTGACCCTGAATGGCAACGAGGGACAGAGCTGGAAGAACAAATGTTTTTGGTACATATTCGGTCTGGCACGCTGCAGAAATTAAACCAGTGAGCCGTGAGCTCTGCATGGAGACTCGTGGTTGCTGACCACACAGAGGAAGCGGTCGACAAGTCTCTTCCTGTATCAAAGCAGAACTGCAGCGCAGATAAGAGAAGGTTATGGAGATGCTCTGTGATCAAGGACGGAGAGGCCGCTGTGATTGGCCGAGTGAAATCCAACACCAGACGACTGCGGAGTTTAAAAGAATTTCATTCATCTGTAGAAAGTTTGAGAGAGCTTGCTGTTACACACATTCACTGATCATTGATATTCTCGTCTGTGCTGTACACCAGGTCAGTTCCTCGAGGGCCGGCATCCTGCACGTTTTAGTTCTTGTAGTACCAACAACCTTTTCAGCAGGTCAGTGTTCTTTCTCAGGCCTTCTAATGAGCCATCATTTGATCCAGGTGCGTTAAACCAGGGAGAAAACTAAAACAAGCAGGATGCCGGCCCTCCAGGACCCACTTTGGGGACCCCTGCTACTGTATAGTATACAATGTATACTATACTGCAATAATTATTCATTTCAAAGTGTAAACGTGAAAAAAACGCTCAACACTGGCGAATATTTTGAAAACATTAGTAATATTTCACTGATTGGCAACCACTTCTAAATAGCTATTTTATTGGAAATGCTGGATAAGCAACATGTGAATTAGATTGTAACTTAAAGGCATCAGGGAGAATCCTGTTCATGTAAAGCCGAGTTGCTTATAGCCTCAGGAGACACATTTTATTTTGACAACTTGCTGAGCCCCGCCCCGTGTCAGCCAGAGCACAACGTGTCTCATCATGTTTCTGACCTGCTTCGAGTGAAAGTCATTAGTTCTGCGACGTTCCACTGCAAAGCCAAATTAGACACTCATTTTATTCCAGAGCATTTGGTAAATATATATTTATATATGGACAGACACGTTGCATGTTATTGTTTACATACGTGCACAAGCATGAAGCTAGAAGGCAAAAGGACGATTGTTTTAATTGGCCTCCACAGCAGCGCCGGAGCAATTCGGTTGACAGAATGAACCCTGGTGGTGGAGGTATTATTCATTTAGTGCTGCGCATCACAGCAAACAGAAAAAAACAGAAAAACCTCAGAGGAACAACTCAAAAACACTCTTATTCTTATTTTTTCTCACTCTGTGTGGGCTGCACTACACACAGACCTGTTACCATGACAACTGATAAGTGATTGACACAGATAATTTAATTTAAACTCCTGCGCTACTGATGATATGCCAGAGAGTCGGTGTGTATGTTGCCCTTTTCATATTTATTTCCTGAACCGAAACGCAGCAATTCTGCAACACATCTACATGCTAAGGTTGTCAAAGTCAAGCTAGCACAGCTGACCTACTTCCCCTTCTCTTGCTATTTCTTGTTAATTAAAACTTTTCCTGAGCTTGTCTAGTTGACGTAATTTTGACAATTAGTACAAACATACGTTGTTAATTTTCTGTATATCACGTGTACATTTAAGATTTAGCGCGTTATATTGACAACTTGACAGCTAATGATAGCCATCATCCACAAGCAGGATCTTGATGTTCTTAACGGGCATTGTACATTATGTACATATAATTAACAGGACTTGTTTATTTTATTTAGAATCAAATTAGAATGTGCATAACTGACTTTGAATCTGTCTATATGATCAGACTGGACTGACTATATTTCTGCATATTAATTAGATGGGATTTTTTTTTTTGATAATGTGCTTTTAGACAACATTTGTTCTGAAGTGTTTCCATATTAATAAACCAAACTAAACTGAGTTTAATTGACTTGCTGACCATGGTAAAAGGGTTAGTGGCATCAAGGGACAATATGAAATATATTTTTATAGGCTGTTAAAATATATTAATATTTCCCTTTTTTCAAGCATACTAATCAATATTCAGTAATTGTTAGATTACTATATAATTAGTTACTTAGTTATGGTGTAGGTTTTTTTTTTTCTTTTCTTCTTGCTTGTGCCTATAATTGCGTCATATTTCCTGCACAAAGTGTGTTAAAAATCTGTCTGAAGCCAAAGAAACAAAAAATGGGCCCCCCACGTTAAACTCTGCTCAGGGCTTCGCACACGCTCGGGCCGACCCTGGTTCTACACGTCCTTCTTGACACTTTCCGACCTGGATGGAAGAAAATGAAGCCGCCTTTCTCCATCTGCTCTTGTTTTGAGAAATGAAGTGAGCGAACCCCCCCAGGTACCGGGCAGGAACAGTTGACCTCATCTGAACAGCGAACACCGCGCAGTGGCTCAGGTTGTCCGCAGGTGAGTGTGCGCCAGCTCGCCCAGGTAATGGTCGGTCGAACACCGGATCTCTGCCCACACTGACAACCTGAAGGCGCCGTCGGGTGAAACAAAAGCGTTTCCCAAAAACACAAACGACTTACAGATATTTGTCGGAGCCCTTCCTCTGTCTGTGCAGAGCCACCGAGAATCCAAAGAAGCTCCCGTCGGTTCTCCCCTGTTTAATCACAGGAAACTTCACATCTATGTTAAATCCGTCGCAGGTCGGCGTCCCTCGGTACGCGGCCAGAGCACTCCAAAGTAATAACCGAGCAAACATGTTTAGGTTCCTCATCCGCTCCGGGTTCAGTCGGTTTTAACCCCCCAAACTCCGCGATCAGGTCCACGATCAGCCGGGGCCCCACGTCAGACCAACAGGTAGGCTGAGCCGACGGCAGCCGAACTCATGAATCAGTGCTGAGATGTATGTGTGTGTGTGTGTGTGTGTGTGTGCGCGCGCGCGCCGCTGCCGCCCTCCCTCTCTTGCTCTCCTTCTCCTCTCAGCCTGTCTGAAAGCAAGTGCAACTCATTTCCACTGCGCTACATGGTGACCGTTTGTCTCTCTGACCGCCTGTAATCTTTCTTGAACAACTGCACCAGTTGCGCAAATTGGAATTACAAAAATGAATGGAAACATACTAATTTCACACAAAAAAACAACAACTCATTTTCTTCGATAATAAAAAGTTCTGGCGCCTGGAAGAGATTTTATTTTTTTGCTCTTTCTGGCTGATAAATGATGAGCGTTTAACGCCATGGCTGAATTATTAATATATTTCATGTTTACATCCGTTGCTGCCACGATTTTGAACGACTTATCGCGTGAACGAGCTCATGTGTGATTTTAATTTTGTTTCTTAACGGAAGCACCGCAATTGCAAAATAGTGGTGTTGGGTTTTTTTTTTCTTTTTTTTTTTTCTAACATTACTAGAATATAGACAAAGATTTGCGCACATTTGTAATGGAAACGCAGCTGACTGGCACAAATGTAGTTCTGTCACAGTGACAGGTAGACTAAATAAATCCTGTCTAAAAATCTTTGTTTGGACATTTCTTAGTTTTATAAGAACAGAAAGTTATTTTTTTGTTATTTTTTTTAACAACATTAGGAGAAACAAACATTGTTTCATTAGGAGAATGAAACAATGAAACAAACATTGTTTCATTAGGAGAATGAAGCACATGTTTCATGGCTTCTACATGTTTCAGAAAATGTTCTGAAACATTTTTTAATGATTGGGGTTTTAGGAACGCTCGCGATATTTGGAGTTGTAAGTTCTAAGAGAGTTTTTCTAGCTCTCTGCTAACACACTGGGCCCCTCCTCACATGATCTCTCTGTGACAGGCTCCCTCTGCCCTGCTTTGATGCCTATTACTGAAATTTGTGGCTCCCAATAGGCAGTTCATTAAACCCTTAATCCCCTTCCTGAGTTCCCTGAGCAAGTCAGCGTTTTTTCAGTTTAGGATCCCCTCACCCTGCCCCCGTTCTGCTATTGGGAACCTTTTATCAGGTTTGGATCTTCTCTTCACCTGTGCGCTTCTACAAGGCAGCTTGTGATCTTTCATCTTGTCCGATTCACTTTGTAGGTCTTGGCTAAACTCTGGGAGCGCTGACCCAGAGTTTGGCTAAACTCTGGGTCTTTGATTGATCAGATGGGCTCAAGTGATCAGGCCTTCATCTCAGGTGAATGATGCCTGGAGGGGTCAGAGTTCAGTCAGCACATTCCAGGCTTTCACTGTTTCTGACAGTTCCTCCAGTAGATTTGGAAAGATTTAATATTATTTAGGACAATGAAAACAAGTAATTTTGTAATAACTATTTTTTTTTAATATAAAGCTAATGTCTAATGTCTTGACTAAGACCACAATGGAAACACTTCAAATCTTGAACGCATTGAGCAGTTTATGTTTATTGTTTGAACGTTTAACTAAACGTCATGTTTGCATCAGTTATTTACAGAAAAGCTGCTAATTATTTACACAAGTAATGAAGTGTAACAGTGTGGAAAACGAGACGCATTCTTGAATAACTCGGAGCATTTACTTAACACAGCAGGTACGAGCTAACCGAACTAGCGCTTTTAGCGTCATTATCATCTCTTACTCTTCCTACCGTTTCTTATTTTCTTCTTGTCAGCGGCTCCACCTAATGGCGTGGAGGTATAACACAACACAACACGAAGTGTTTCATCACTAATCTTCCTCTGTGAAACGCATCTTTAGAAGTGAACATGTAAATGTTTCGGAGTAAAAAAGAATCGACACAAAGGTCAGTATAAAAATTATTGTACAACATTTTTACATTTCGTTAAACTGCTTTTTTTTTTTTCTTACACCAAGTAGCAGCTTTGACCGGAAGTACTTCATGTGTTCTGTTCGCAGTCAGCACGTTTCACACAGGAAGATCATTGGTGGTAACTTATTTAAACTTTCTGTTTAAATTAGTCAGGTTGATTTGTTTAGCACATTTCAACAACAAGGCAATTCAAAGTCCTACAGAAAAAGATATTATGTTGCAGTGGCAAAGTAAAGATACATTGTGTTACACTAACAGAATGAATGTGAAATATTTTGTGGACGAATTTAAAAAAGAAAAAAGTTATTTTAGTTGTTACTGAACAAAGGCAACTTTAAACAAATCGGGGTTTGGACCCTGATTTAAAGTTTTCTAGAAATCAGTGGTTTTTATGTGGGGAAAAAAAACAACTACCAATGCAAATGTGTCAATGATTAAAGGCTGGCAAGATGGTGTTTGTGTCTTTTTGATAAGGAAGTTGCTTGTAGAAAGTTTGGGTCCCTTTTTGAGACCAACGAATCTGGATTTATGCAAAGTGAGAATGCCAAGGTTGTTATAGGAACGTTCACTCTGCTTAAAATTCATGTTGAAAGCAATCCTCCATATCTTCTTACAACCAGGAGTTGAAATATCTGGGTTCCAGTTTGAGGAAATTTATTAAGAATTCCTCCTAAAGTTGGGAAGTCTGTCATTTCTTTCCTTGCCCAACCTCAAAACCCAACATGGCTGCCTCAATATATGAAAACAAAATGTTTATTTGCTGTCCCGACAACTTCACTATGAGATGCAAAGTCCAAATCCTGTAACGAAAAGTGCTGCCGAATGCATAAAATGACCAAAAACATGTGCTGATTACAGTTCCCATGGTTACGGGGGAGACAGAGACAGGTTTCTGACCTGCATCTGGATCACAGTCACACTGGCTCAGATGTCACTTCCCAGATCCAATATCCAGATTCCTCGGTCACAATGTGGCATAAAATGTGCGATAAAACAAGACAGCAATAGGTAACTTTTCTTTTTGTCCGTTTTGTGTTTCCATTTTGACCTTATCTTGCGAGAAAAACACATCTGATCCCGAATGTGGGTGGACGACATGCCAGTGTATACAGTGTCAACATCCTGTTGCAGCTTTCCTTCTGGCCCGGCGACTGACACTAAGCAGATCTGTGCTGCCATTCAACCAAAGGGCCTGATTCCCAGGAGGAATTTCAGATTAAACAACCAATCTGAACACCTCACTACTCCCACCTTCACTTCATTTCACATTCTGATAAAGATTTAGATTCTGAAAGTACCAAACCCTAACCTCTAACTCACCTTTGATTTAAAAAAAAAAAAAAAAAGATTAATTGTACTACTTTGTTTAGCTAAAACTGCTTTACTTTTACATAAAAGTTTTTTTTTGTTTCTTTTTGGAAGTGGCAGCACATGATTGTCCCCTCCTCAACCTGCTGCTGCTCTGCCGGTCAACTGACCGCCAGATGCAAGTGTTTTCTTTCATCCAATAATGAAGAACATAGATGCATAAATATAAGGTACAGTAGACGGGATAAAGGAAAAATAATAATAATAAAAAAGTCCCATCTTTACGTATTCCCCAGAGCCCACTGTAAACCAACACCCCACTCTGTGCAGCATGAGCAAAGATCCGGCTGCAGCTCCAGAATCCCCCCTGCTCTAAATCTCTTCACCCACTCAGCACACATGGAATGTATTTTGCAATTTATCTCACAGTTTCCTGTTGTTTCCTCACCAACGTGACCACAGGCCCCTCCCCCACTGTCATAATTCTGTCCCCCCTGGCGCCTCCCTGACCCCAGAAATATGACATACACCAGTTCCCTCACTTCTTGTAACAATTTAGTTTGTCTTTCTGTCTCAGGAAGAAATTTAATTAAAACAGTTCGCTGCCCCGTATAGGAGGAATGAGTCTTTGCTGCAGCTGTGGTTTGTCGTATAAGCCGAACGGCTCCATAGAGTCAGTCCTCTGAGGGCATCCTTTGAATCTGAGGAGGGGGCTGTCAGGGTGGTGACTGGAGGCTTTGTGGAGCTCTTGATCAGAATGGTGATAATGACAATAAAAAAAGTTCTCCAGAACGCTGCTGAAAAAAAAAATTAAAGGGGCATTATGTGAAATCGCCATTTTTGCGCTTCAGATCATGTTATAATATGATTCCCTCATCAAATACACACCTGGACTGTTCCCTCGATTCTTTCCTGTATGTTTGAGAAATCCTTTGATCTCCGGTGGCGAACATTTAGCTGTGCAAAACGCCAGGGTGGACTTAGCTCCACCTCCCTCCATGACTCCGATACTCGGCTCCTTTAGACTAGCCAGCAGTAATTAGCAAACACCTGGTGGAACTGCTGAGCTCAATATAGGAGCTACTTCTCAGTGAAACCCTGGTAAAAACGGAGTTAAGGGGTTAATAGAGGAGCCATGTTGTGAAGGCGGAGTTTCAGAAAGAGCAGGCGTTTTTAAAGAGACAGAGGCCCAATTTCATGTTGTTAAATTCCAAAGTCAAATTTCTTTTAAGTCAAATTTGATATACAGTATATGGCATTTTTATAGCAAAGGAAGTCTGCATAGTTCTTTGATTGTGCTATAAAATGGCTCTATGTGCCTGGATAACACATAATACTGCCTCTTAAGGGGATCTAAATGTGAACTAGTTGCTGGATATTTTGGAGTCAATATGGAAACAGAACAATACGATTGGTGCACAGTGTGGCCTTGTGAATGTGGAGCAGACTGGGGGAACAAAAAAAAAGGAAACAACAGCCTGAAAATAAGGAGGGCAGCCTCACGTTGATGAATATTAATCCCCCATAACCGACCGTGGTGGATGTAACATACAAGACAAGGACATTGGTTGGATATGAAGCACAACACGCTCTCATAGCCAGGCCTGGCTGCCGGTTGCCATGGATTGTGGGGTTGCTATGAAGCCAGCATGTTCTGACGGCTTGTTGTGTCTGAGCGGAGAGGACGGACTGCCCTGTTTAGACTCCAGCCAGGTCTCACGCTGGGCTAAAATAACTCCTCAGAAAGGAATAAAAGCTGATCTTCTGTGTTCTGTCTGCTAAAAAAGAGTTTTACACAGATTCCTTCTGAGGAGTTCAGTGTTTATGGAATGCCTAGCTGAGCCTTTCTGTCCACCACGGACACAAAAGGCAATAAACCAAGAACTCCCTGCTTGTAAATAGACTTTTTGATGAAAAGTGAATTCGTCCTTGTACAAGAGTGCGCCAGTATTACCGCTCCTAATAATGTCTGCAGCAGCCATCTATCAACCAGGCTCAGCAACC
This sequence comes from Alfaro cultratus, assembly GCA_903066825.1. Lineage (NCBI taxonomy): Eukaryota > Metazoa > Chordata > Actinopteri > Cyprinodontiformes > Poeciliidae > Alfaro > Alfaro cultratus. Next base: position 68,972 of record CAEFZX010018048.1, read on the forward strand.
AAATTTAATTCAGCTAAGTTCAATTTGTTTTATTTATGCAGGACATATTCACGTCAAATCTCATCTGAGGACACTTTACCAGACAAACAGCACCAATTAATGTTGAATGAAGCAGCTTCTTGTTCAAATTTATGTTTATTAAATTGGGTCCAATAGAATCCAGTCATGGAGTACAGCAGCGTTCAGATCCGGTTACAGTCAAATTCAAACCTAATTACAATGCAGCACAATCAGAGTGAGCTGACAGTTTATTTCCAGACTGTAAAAGGTTAGCTGTCCTGAGAACCTCTGATTGCATCGAGTCGCCCATTTTTCAAAAGGTCTTTGTCCTCAGCGAAGACCTTCAACGACTGTCTAGAGAAGAAAATGGGCTAAACACACACACACTGAGCCAGTGTTGATGATTTCTAGAGTTAATGATGGCAATTCAGTGGATCCCGGCCTATTTGCAGATTCACCTACTACCTGAATTTTCCCAGAAAAATCTAAACAAATCACGGAAAATTTGAATAGTGGTGGATTCTTTTTTCGTAGAGTGTATCAAAGATATTCAAAAATGCATCTTGAGAAGTTGAAATACTGAGGCACAAAGCTACTCAACACGCTATTGGCTGGTGTTTGCGAAGCAGTCAATCAAGGAGTGCCACTGCAAAAACAGGTGCTTTACTGTTTTTCTGAGCTTCGGCCTTACAAGGTAAGGTTCAGCTCAGCTCCTCCAGACTAGCGGCAGCAGCAATTGGCAAACACCTGGAGGAACTTTCCTGAACTTTACTAACAGTTATAAATGGCATAATGGAGTAGCTTTGTAATAAAGTGCTGAAGATGGAAAGAGCAAGAGTTTCTTAAAGAGGCAAAGACTCAGTTTCAAGATGTCAAACTGTGAACACAGATTTCTTTGAAGTTGTGTTTGATATATGTCGTATTTTTATAACTGGAGGTAACAGTCACTTGATTATGCTATGAAATGGCTCAACATGCCTGGAAAATACATAATATATAATACTCTGCATTTGCACGAAGTGCAGCACATATTCTAAAACATGTAGGTTGAGTAATTATTTTTAATGTTTATTCTGTCCTTTAGAAGTGGGAGTGTGAAAGCATCAGCATCAGCATGCCTGTGTTTTCTACGTGTCCATCTGTGGAGGTTTTGGACATTCTTGTGTCTTTGGTTACGTCCAGGTCTCCACTCAGTGCTCCAGCAGAGGAATGCACAGCCTGGGGGAGCTAGGTGGGGCCGAGGACACACTCCCCATTGTCAAGTTGCACCTGTTTTTCTTAGCTTAGCTTTCGAATAAAGTCAGGGTAGCCAACAGGAAATGTAGAGGAAACAGAAAAGCTGCTATGCAGTGTCATGCAGTCAACACTTCACTGAAGTATACTCTGTTTTCTGCAAGATGATGTATCATCAAAGACTCATCCTGGAATTAAAACTCGATGTCGGAGGAAAAGAGAATCTCTAAAGATGTGCAAACTCTGCATGTTTTTGATTAAAGCTGAATAAAAAAGTACAGATAACAGTTTATCAACATGTGCACAGACAGGAACTTGCCAACCTTACATTTACTGCTAAAGGAGAACAAGTAAAGAATATTAAGTTTCTCGGCTTTAGAATTGCTACAGGTTCATTTAGTTCCTTCCAGAGACAAATGTCCCTGAACTGGACATTTCGAGGCAGTGGTGGTTCTTATATGAATGGTACTCTGGCTCTCTGGGTTGCTCTGTGATGGACTGGCGGCCTGTCCAGGATGTACTCCATGTCTCGCCCAATGCCTAATTGAGCCAGGTACAACCCCTCCCCCCGGCCACTCTGAGGTGTGCAGTTGCTGCCCCGATGGAGAAGAGGCCAGACTAGGCATCCCGGTTCATCAAACTTGCTAGCACCCATTTAGATTGTTAGAAATGAGTGAATCTGTCACAGGACATTTAGGCAATTGCTCAATGATGCACTGCAGCCAATGTACGGGAAGTTTGGGCGGCTCACCGAATACACCCGAGTATGGAGCCTTAAGTCATATTGACACTTGTAAATGGTTCTGCTATCTTGCCAGGTCCCTCTTAAAAAGAAGTTGTAGATCTTAATTAATTTTTTGGTTGTTAAATAAATGTTATTAAAGTGCCATCTCCCTGAACTGGACTGAACCTCAATGTAGATCAGCCACGGCAGCAGAAGACCACACCAGGTTACAATCCTGTCAGCACGGACAGTTCAACCAAACATTAAATATTAGACCCTTCTTGCTTTGTACCAATTGGTCGGGCAGTATGGGGGATATTTTCTCAGCACTCACCACTTAAACAACAGCTTGCCTGAGATTCACTCTTGATCATGTCAAGATCAGGAGTGACATAATTACAGTGTGCCCTTTGTCTGATGGCTACTTCTAGCATGTCATAAAGTTCAGATAAACTAACTAGTTTGTTGACTTTCCTGTTTTCCATTTGCTGGATGGAGCAGGAGTTGGAATCACCAACCCGCCAGTAACCCAGACCTCCTGAGCCACCATCGCCTCTATCATAGACATGTATCAAAAACTCAGAAGAATGTTTCCAACGTCTTATTGAATCTATGTCACAAAGAATTAAGGCAGTTCTTAGAGATATTACATTGTATTCAATTGCATTAAGTTGTATTTTTTGATTCTTTAACAAATTAACAGTTTGTGTGTCTTTCAAGGTTCAGGTTTAAAAGTTGACACGCCCGCTGTACAGTTGCATCACCTCAGAAATGTTTAATCATTAAAAAGAGGGAGTCATTCCCTCGTTCCTGCATTCCTCCTGGAATAAACTTTGGTTTGAATGAACAATGGTGTGTGGAGGAGTGGTGCTGGACTTGGTCTGCCAGTTGGCTTGGCGCACTGATAACTTCAGGATCTGATAGGGCTTTTCCTGGGAACTAACCAGCACAGAACTACCAAATTATTTACATGCATGAATAATGAATGGATCGGATGACGTTTAATTTTATAGACCATATTAGACTTTCCTGAGCAGGATTGTTTCCAAAAGGTCAGGAGGACATTAGACGTCGCTCCTTCCCTCCTTTGAGACACATTAACTTGATCTTTAGCGACCTTGTGAAGGCCACACCGTCACTCGCCTGCTATGTTTACTAAAGGAGCAGCCATCTGTGTGTGGCCGACTCATTCAACGGTCTCCTCTTTCACAGTTTTCTGCTGCTTTCAAGGGCACACTACTGGAAAAATGACCATATTTAGTCTACATTAACGCCGTTATCGCTGTAGATTATAAATCCAAAATACTGTGTAGCAATTGTCCTTGAAAGTGGGATAAGTAGGCTGACACTTCTATAATCTGATTGTTACCAGTCTCGCCACTCCTCACCCAGTGTAATAGGTAGATATATGGGGCAGCAAACCTGATGCATGGCGCTGGCTTTGAGCTTAATGCAATTCTGTGGACAGACCGTGGAGTGATGACCCAATCTGAAGGCTAAGCACTGTAAATCTGATCCGTAAAACCAAAGCTACCTTGTTGCCTCGTCGCTTGCTCTGTCTTTCTCTGTGAGCGAGGCGCTATGATTTACAGAGCCGCTCGTAAAGCCTCCTTCCTGTCTGCGCGGCACCAAGGCGGAATGGTTTCCTGAAGCTGGGACTCCTCTGGTTATTCCTGAGACCCAATGTAAACCCTCAAGATTTTTTTCTCCCCCTTTGTCTTTTAATCCCCTGTTTGGTGTGAATGTTCTGCTTAACCACACGGTGCCGTTGGGTTTATGACTTCCATGTCTTCTGTTTTGACCACAGTACAACTGACAGATGTTTCTGATGTGTGCTCAGGTGGCTGCATTAAACAGATCATAAGTACTTGAACTGAAATTACTCAGGAAGATCATTTTCTCAGACGATGCTTACATTTTCACATCAGCATCAATGTCATATTCCTTTTTGGGCTTTTAGTGATCCAACTGATCTGTTCTTTTTATAAGGTGGAATAATAATACTTTCTCTAGTCCCAGGGTAACAATTCCACATACATCCTCAAACATGATCATTAAGCTTTACTAATATTTAGATAAACCCAAATACTTCTTACAAGCATAATTCCTGCTTTTTAATATACCTGATAAGTCTAATTTGTTGTTTTTTGGAGGGATGGATTTAACTAAGCATTGTCAGTAGATTTTTAATATGGCTGAGTTATGCCAGCCTGCTTTATTCATCGTCCAACCAGCTTTACTGTTTGTCTGGTGTCATTTTCCAGTTCAAACACTCAGTACTGTCGAAATTTCAAGTGTGGGTATTAATTGTGTACCTGGGCAGCCTGACAGAGCTGGTGATGAAATTGTGCTACTCCACCGTTCCAAATGTCTTTCCAGGTGTTTTCACACCATTTTTAGAGGAGATAAAGCTACTTAGGCAAAGGAGAATGTTAGAGTGGAGAATTATCCTTTCTCCAGCTAGGTCCTTCATGTACGAGGTTGAAGAAGAGTCAGTGAATTGAATTTATGAATTCCATTTATTAACACCAAAGTACAGCTGGTCCATAATTCATGCTTTCCTTATGGGCTAGCAGAGCAAAATGTCACCTAACAGTTTGCAGTTCTCTTTGTTGGCCTACATCTAAGCTACGCCCTAAAGACGGCGTTCCCTAGTGTGTCATCTCCTTTAACCTTCATTTTGCGTGTGTGTGCTTTATGTGTGTATATATGAGCATGCAAATAGCTAAAAGAGATAGAGGAAAACACAGAAATATTTACATTAGGAAGCATCAAAGTAAGGCTTTTAAAGCAAAAAACACAGAAATGATTGAGAAGTGTTAGAATGCTGCTTCTTTTATCATTCAACACACATTGTAAGTGTTTTCCAGCCAAGTAATGAAGACCTTCATTACAAGAAGCATGGTGGTTCATTCCCAACTACACAAAGTGGATGGAATATTGAAGAAAAACAACTAATGCTAAGTTCTTCAAGGGGAGGTGTCATGCAAAATTGATTTTTTTTTTTAGATTTACATCAGATTATAATATACCCTCATCCAAAAAAAAAAAAAATTGGATTCATGATTCTTTCATGCATGTTTGAGAAATCATTGAATCTCTGGTGGAACCCATTCTGGGCCTGAACACTTGCTCTCACGAAGCTCCGCCTGTTTCCACACAGCTCCTCCTCTCCCCGCTACTCCAACACTCTGTTTGTCTAATTGCTCTTACGTGTGTGTGTGAATGGTTGTTTGCCGTGTGTGTCTGCACACAGGAGACTTTTTGACCTGTTCGGTTTGTACCCCGCCTTTCAGCCCCTCTATAAGCTATCCAGAGTTAGGCCAGACTACTTTTAAGGACTGAAAGAAGTGAGGGGATGAGGTGCAACTTGCTGAGGGACATTTAGCAAATATTAACACAGCCACTTCTCTTCTTTGTTGAGTAGTCAGTTGAAAGCGTGTGAACGCCTCTCCGCTGTTCTCAGCCCTTTGTTTCCTACCACGGGTTTTGTGGAGATGTACTCTGCAGATCTGCACATTTTCCACTCAGCTGAGTGGTCCCCTCAGATCGTTAAACGTCCATTCATTAGAGGGGGACACAGCGAGGGACTGAGCGTCAAGGCAAACACAGAGAGGCCTGAGTTGGGGGTGAGGAGGGTGGCTCATTACTGACAATGGGTTCCTGCTTGTGTAGCGTGTGGAAACTGCAGCAAACTGTGGAATCGGATGTAATCACAACTGAGACACGGCTTTATATGGAAATGTTACATTTTGCATCCAAAACTGACTGCATCGGGTGAAAGCAGAGCAACATTGTCCAAAAAACAAATTAAACGTGCAATGTTTGATTTAGAGAAGATGCTGAGTCTTCTGTGTCAGCTAGTGGAAAAAAACCCTGACAAGCGATGGGAACTCCCGACATCTTCCGTGCTCAGACATGCCTGGGAGAGATGACTGCTGTCTCTGCTGTGTTAACAAGTCCACCAAATAAGCAGGTAGGTGTCTTACACAAGACTCTTCTGTGATTTTCCTCAACACAAAAGATTTCCAATAAGGGGCAAACATAAACTTCTGCCTTTCGATGTTTGAGGAGGTGGAAAGCAGTCGAGTTAAGCCTCGCATTGTTCTGGGTTCCACGTAGACTTGCGCAGTGTTTGAACAAGCTCGCACTGGAATTTTCAAAAAAGAGGGCCTAACTTGATGAATGAATAGAACCACCCGGAACTCTTTAGTTTTATCCCTGTATTCTTACAAATTGTACGCAGACACACTGAGTGTAGGCCACAGTATTTTGTAAAGAAGATTTTTAAAAATTATCCAGCAATTCAAAGGTGCACAAAGAAGGACACATGAACCAAGCACTTGCAACTGTAATTGACGCAAAAGGTGGTTGTATGAAGTACAGACTCAGGGAATAGGGGAGCAATTTTGAGATTTTACCAGCAAAAACATACATTATCTTCTTTCCAACTCATAAATATGCATTACTTTCCACATAAAATCCTAATAAAATTAACTGAAATTGGGGGATGTTGAAGGTTTGAGTAGTTTTGGAAGACAATGTAAAAGCATCTCTCCTGACACTCACAATGAGTCTGTGGCCTTGAACATGAAGCAACAAGGACATCATAGGAAGAACGTTTTCTTTGCCGAGATGAAATCTGGTGTCCTCCTGCCTTCAGAAGGAGATAATCAGCAGATTGGAGGGAGTTTCATCTAGTCCTCGACGCGTCTCAGCCTGAGCCAAAACAAACATCAGGGTGGAGCTTCCTGTCTAAAATCCTGGGAGAGACAACCCAATGAATCAAGGAGACCACAGTCGTAGCCAAGGCCACGAATGCGCTTCTAAGTGATAAGCACCAAAGACTCTGGGACAAAAAAAGGTGAAGGGTGTACAGTTAGACATGGGGGACTTTGCTTCTTTGGAGACTGGGGCAAATGCTACAAATGTAATGGATTTCAGTGGGAAGGAAAACGTTGCTGAAGAAGGTTTTTGGATACCGACGTATACAAGCAGTGTCTTGTGGATTCCCTTGGCCTTCAGTCCCGGTTAGAGAGCGGCAGCAGTGAAAAGAAAAGTTGGAGTGGAAGGTGAACAAAGAGGCAGTAATCAAAGAAGTCTCTCCTGTTTCTTTTGATCACTGCTTCAACAGCTGTTTCTGCAGGCCGCTCTTACTCATCCACTCTTGGCAGAGCAGAGCCAGATAATAGATGCATTCTTGTGAGCGAGATGAGGGTTGCCAGGATGGGGACACTTATAGGGATTCCTCTGTGCAGCCTGTGGTTTCAGTGCCAGCTGAGAGGGAAAGATCTGACTGACAGTTTGCAGCCCAAATACAACACGAAGCTTGAACACCAAAACCCCCAGGCCAAATCACTGCGTTTATAGATATGTGACAAGTGATATGCGTTGCAATCCTCAATTCACAATGTTTTTGGTTGTCTTTTATGATATTCTGAACAGAACCAGATCTCAAAAGACTTGACTTTTCGAACAGAACAATATTTGTTTTTGTAGTATTACGTTCTTTTAAATCATAAAGTTGCACTGGGATTTCTGTTTTACATTACTGCTACATAATGACACTTGATTAACCAATGACTGGTCATCAACTTGTAGGTGACGTCTTTCTCCCCCAGAGTCCAGAGCGTCTGCAGTAAGTTACCTGCAGTAAGGTACGTGCTGCATTCCTTACCTTGATGGTGTTTTGTGCTTCTCCAGATCATTTGAAGAGCATGTGCAGGTGTTACGCAGAGACCTCCAAGCCTTGCAGCGCCATGGTGTAAAGTTAATTCGGTACTGATTCCATGACCACATTCTTAGACGTTCAAAAAAAAGAGTGATTTCTGTCATAATTGCTGTTAGCGAGATTTTAGCTATAACGGTCATATAAGAGCCGTTTTAGTGATGGCTACATGTATCTATAAGCTCTGCTCAACTCCCCGACCCAACTTTATGAAGGTTACGGTGGTATCCTATGGGGAGGTTCTTGAATGAGCCTCACCAGCTAATGTTTTGTTATTTGTAATGTTTGTTGCTTTGGGACTTAAACTACTTCCAGTAATTGATGGAATCATGAATAGTTCCTTAAGGATGTTGCCACTGGTTTGGTAAATAGGCTATAGGACATGCATTCAAAAACTCCTTTGGAAATATATGGGTTAAACATCAGCCAAAGAACAACATCATCATGAAAACGGTGAGGTTCTGAATGACTAAGCTTTTTGGGGGGGTTGCTGACTCTAGCTTGAAATAACTCATGTCTTGTAAATATGTTCAAATGTTGCACATTGTCCTCAGGCAGTCAGTGACAGTGTACAAACGGAGCCATTCATGAAGAATAACAGTGAGTGACAGGAAGTGGAAGTGTGTTGGCTAAACGTGACAGCAGAGAGGCAGGAGTCATTAGTGCTTCACTGAAGGGCAGCAGGCAGCCAATAGCATGGATCCTCTCTGACTTCAGGTCACCAGGGGAACAGGGTGGGTGGAAGACATCCTGCGGAGGAGCCTTTAGCTTTGGAAGGTGTTTTGGTTATGATTCCATGTGTGTCTAACATCTTGACACACATGTTCTGCATTACCTTTCTGACTCTTTTGGCAGCTGTTTTCCCCTAGGAGCAAGTTATTCTAGCTGTACCTGGGGTTCTTCCTCTGCTCTCACACAGACGACACTTCAGCTCAGCTCAGCTCAGCGTCCCTGATGTGAAGCAGTCCGGGAACAGCGGGGCCTCCGTAACTTACAACGCCACTGGGAACCTGGAAAGATCATTTGTTCCTGCTAGACCTCAAGTCAAGCAATAGGAACGCCATTTAGTGCAGTTCTTTCACTCTATACTAAATGTGAAGTTATTATCTGACTCGCATTTTTTTCCAGAACATCTATCTAGACTACCGAAACTGCTCAGAGAAAATGAGTTTCTTCCCTAAATCAAAAGCATCAGGCGATTTCCTGTGCTTTGCACACAGGTTCTCATTACGCAGATTATCCTTGACTCATTCCTATTTTCTCCCATTTTATCTCAGTCCAGGGCATAACGAGGGAGAAGCAGAAATAAAGAGATACTTAACAGTTAAAAGACCTGCTTGTCTCCCACTCACGAGTGTGCTGTGACTCCCTGAGTGGGGCGTTCACACAAAAAACTGACCACTGGAACTCCTTTATCTGCAGGAGAGCCGTGCGACTCCCTTGAAATTCTTCAAAGGAAGATGGAATTGCGTTGATGGCTGTGTGTGGGTGTAGGAAGCAATGACCAGCGTTTGTTACCGTCCCCCTCGTAATTACAGTCCCTCTGGCCTCCATGGTGTAGGCGTGTACGAGTAGGCTTATGTGGACGCTATTGACGAGGACCCATTTGTGCTCGTGACGTGTGTAGGGGGTCTTAAATACACAGACCACTGTTGCTACAATACGTCTCTAGCGTGTAAGTGGAACCATTTGTATTCACATAAATATGTGGTTGTTGACTGGTGTTTTTACAGAAAACACGAGCAAAACCTTGAAGCTCTTTGCATTTTGTCACAATACAACCACGAACTTGCATTTTAATCGTGCTTTTATGTGACAGGCCAACACAAAACAGGGCATAGGCTAATTGGGAAGTGGGTGAAACTTGTTTTACAATCAAAAATCAGAAAAATGCTGCATGGTTTAGTATTAATCTAATCCATTACAACAAGTTGCCTTCAGACATCACATACTTAGTGATATGGGATGTCATTACTGCTGGTGGCTAAGCTGACTGAACATTAACTTCCCCCTAAAAGCATAAAAGTGCAATAAACACATTGTAAAAGTACAGTAATAATATGTTGTTAGCTTTTGTACTATAAAACAGAGGAGCAGAAATAAAACCAGCACAGCTGCAACCGACTCTTAGCCTATTGACCATGTTTACCTGGTGTTATTCTAGTGTTAGCATTACCTACTAGCTAGCTAGCTGCTGCTATATGAAGCTATAAAAGTACATTTTAAAACACCCCTGAATTTTAAAAGTTATTTATGACTCATTTGGAGATTTGTTTTATGGCAAACATTATGATAAAACCAACTGCCAAGCAGTTTCTGTACATGTACACCCAGGTGTTAGCACTTGTAGTCCTGCTAGCTGCAACAGGAGGTTAGAAAAGTAATAGTTTAAAACTCCTTCAAATCTTTAGTTCTTGTTTTTTTAATCAAACCGCAAAGCTTGTGTTAAGTGTGTTCAGATGTTTGTAATTTTATTGTAAAAATATTTTATTGGTGTTGGTGATGTTGTCAATATTTGACTGCAAAACGATTCAGCCCTATTACTGGAAAAATAACTAGTTTCAGTTCCGTCAATTGACATTTTAGTTGTTTGTTTAGGAGGGTTATAACATGGTGAATCACGTATCTTTAAAATCGCAAGTTAATTCATTAATGTTTTTTCATCCAAAAACAAAAAAGGAAAGAAAGCTGTCTTTGTCTTAATAAAGCGTACTCTGAGCAAGCCGTTGTTACAGAATGCCACAGGTTTTTGTTTATGTCATTGATTAGGGTCATTGTGGGTTTTTTGGCCCAAATGGGCTCCCTTAATCACACTGATGACTCTGAGGAAGGTTTGATGAGTTTAAAACCTGGGGAAAATTGCTCTCACTGAGAGAAAATAGCATCATTTATTATGTACAGAAGAAAGGGGAAAATACTTGACTGTGAAACTCAGCCGGTAATTGCTGGTTGTTTTCTGTACAAAGCTCTGAGCTTTCTGTCCGGTGTTGGAACAAAGTCAGCTGTTCCACTTTTACACACTGGATTAAAATTAGAAAAGCACAAAACGTGTCCCTGAATGATCTCATGTTTCTGCGTGGCGGAGAGGACTGAATGGTGGACTTAAACTTATGAGCTTTTTGCTTGTGTGGACTTCTCTCTGGAAAGGCTGATAAATATCTGCAAATACATATATGTTGAGGATTGCGAACATTAATTTTCAAATTGGATACAGAAGGAAACATGTACCTTGATGCTCTCACTTAGTCCTGAAGTTACGTTGCAACTTTTTATCAGTTTAACTTTTACAACAAAAAACAATCTCAGGATGTGTGGTCCATTACTGGGCCAACATAAAGACAGTGTCGGATTTACAGATTATTTCAGTCAGCTAAAATATGTGGTTCCTCCTCATAACTTTGTCTAATGAAGAGCAAATGTTTTCAAACTTACATGATTTATTGCTGATGATGAAAGGAATAAGCACAGTTAAAGACGTACAGGTAAATTAATTTGTTCCCATGTTATGGAGGGGGAACAGATTATTTCAGGCAGCTGAAATATCCATTCTCTCCTCTCCTCCCCCCATAACTTTGGGAAATAAAGAGCAACTGTTTCCAAATTCTCAAAAAATGTTATGTGTGATAACATGTAGTATACTAGAAATTTACTTAATCCAGTAAAATGATTTACCACAAAGTCTACATTGTCATTTTTTCAGGAAGTGTTAATTGTTGTGTCCTGCTATCAGACAGCTTCCATCCTCTTATATCATCCATCCATTTCTTTACACCCTTGTCCCTAATGGGGTCTGGAGGTGCTGGTGCCCATCTCCAGCTATGTTCCGGGCGAGAGGCTCCTCTTTTATCAGCAATGAAAAATTATAAATACACACAGCGTGTTGGAAAACTGTGTTTGGTGACTGACTTTTATTTGTCAGGCTTAAGTGACAACAGTTGGAAAAGGACCGATTCTCTTGGATTTTAAAATAACACAAAACAGCGAAGGAAGACATCGTTTATTTGTTCATTTTACAATTTTGTAAACAACAGCTACTGATTAAACTGAAAGTTACAACCTTGATATGATTATATGAGTTGTTTTACCGAGAAATCGATCAGAATGAAAATGATCAGATCCTCTCTGGCTGCAATGCGCGCTCCCGACACAGGAGGGCAGAATTTCGCACAAGACGGGGATTAAAAGAGAACACAGAATTACAAATAAAAGGTTCTTTTTCTCAAGAAGAAAAATTTTCTCTGAGTTGCCAGAATGAAAAATATAAAGTTCAAGATATGGAGCTAAAGTTCTTTTGTTACGTGAAGGGTCCACATGAAGGTTCCTATAGCAACGGCTTCAGCAAAAATGGCGCTTTAGCGGCACTGTTAACCTCAACAGAGACGTAGCAACGCGGCTTCATTGAAAACTGATACATGTATTTAATGGCATCTTTTGATGCTCATGTAATAAAAGTGATTCAGGCGTTCTTTGAAGATTCTCACATACAATTGATTTTGTTTTCAGCAGCATTCATTCAAAAGAAAAGTCAGATTTACTGTAGGAAGAAAAAAAAAATCTTTTGAAAGATTATATTCAATAATCTGCCAACTGAGTTCATAATCTATTCTTCTGATTTATGGATTTTACATCCACTGCAATGTTTAGATGTGGCGCCACCTGCTGGTCGCACTCTGTTACTACAACCAAAAACTCAAAACACAAACTGACTTTTCTGAATTGTTTTCTGACATTGCAGAGCACACGGTTTGTGACTAGAAAGGCTTTTAAAAATATATTCTTACAGTCCTAATTGAGAAGCCCAAACTTTTAAAGCTAATTTGAACAATAAACCGAACATAATGCTCTATTTTACTGGCATTATTTGGAATGTATGTGATTGAACTGCATTGACCTGGTTATAAAATCCCTTGAGGTTGAGATTTACTGTGATTTGGTGCTGTATAAATAAACTGAATTGAATTTGTTTACAAGTTAAAAGAAATTTAGTTGAAATTTTCTAAATTAAAACTAATGTAATGAGGCCCCAGATTTAGGCCACAGAGTATTTTCAACACTGTGGCGCAATGTGTGACATCTCTACTTGTTCTGGACCTTGGACTGTATTTATAAATCAGACTCATATTTTTTAATATGAAGCTTAAAAACACCAGTGATGAAGTATTTCTACCCTTGGCTATTCAGAACAATCTGTGCTCAACCACATCTTGTTACTCCACTAAATCATAAAACACGTAAGTCTATCATTTTATTGGGAAATATTGAGCATCAGGATTCTCTCAGTGAATGTACATGAAGACAGAACCTGTCACTTTTTTATTCAGATTGTACATCAAAGCATCTGAGGGCGGCTTCCCCAAAGCAACACACAACCATAACAAACGCCACTGCTCCACCAGACTCAGTCAATGTAACCAACCGCTAAAACGGTGAATTTAATTTCTTTAATCCAGCACCATTTATTTATTTCCCATCATTAAAAGTGCGGAGTCTTCGTTTCTCCACTAGGAAGCAGCAAAGAGTCCTTCTTCTTCTTCTGTAGTCTGATGGACTAAAGAGTTGAATGACATGACCGATACTACATGAACATAAAAAAGAAACAGCTGTACATTGTATTCTATACACACTAACTGGAAGGGCGAGAAAATAAATACAACCTATTTGAAACTAGTGAGAAAAGACGAATCGTTAGAACACAGAGTCCCTTCCAGGAACCCGAATTAGAACTTTTAAAAGCTGCAGCCACTTTAATAAACTCTATACAGCCGTGTTTCCATTTCTGTGCCGTCACATATGAACTCACCTGGGTGCACTATAATTTACATGTGAGTAAATTTACAGAATAAATCAGAAGGATTGCATAATACAGTCATTTGAAGGCTACCAACCAGACCAGCTGACTGATGAGCTTGAGGCTTTCAGGAGTTCACTATAAAACATTGTCACCAGTTGGCAGTGAGACGAGATGGATGTGAGGACTGGCAACAGGATTTCTGTAGGTACCTCCACCCGGACCACAGGAGATGGCGACGGATTTGGAATTTTCTTTTCTTTTCAGTGTCTTGCAAATATGCAACCCTCTAGAACTTCCTTACAAAGTTTCTTTTGTCTGCTTTACTGAGATAGACCAACACAAAGTAGTTCATGATTTGTACAATTTAAAACGTGGGATTCATTTGAGTTTAGTCTCATCAACCGAGTCATTCAAATTGTGTAACATGGTGGTGGTAGTATCATGCTGTGGTAGTGCTTTTCGACAGTCAGGACAGAAAAGATGAGTGAGGTTATAACACCTGCAAGAAAGTGTAAGAAAACCCACAAGATTAGAGAGAACTTTTCAAACTCAGAAATTTTCAGTTCCCTCCCCTCTCCCCCCCCCCAGAAAATGTCTGCAGATTAACCTAAAAATTTCTTTCCAAAAATTTTCAACTTTTGGAGCTCAGAAATTTTCTTGTTTTTTCAAGAAAATTTTGGATTAAAGCATAATCAAAATATGTTTCTAATCAAATAATCATAATTTTTGGCAGAAACTTACTCCCTTCTTTTTCTTTATAGATCCTAATATGCTGTCCTTTTTTAAGGCCGATGTTCTGAAAGGCTGTCTATTCAATCTGACGACACTTCAACTGTTTTACAAAGAAGAATGGGCAACAATTTCAGACCAGCGCAAAGCTGGTGGAGCACACTTAAGACTGCAGGGCTAATTTCAACTGCATGCTTCATTTTTCAGATTACCAGTAAAAATAATGAAAACCTTGCATTATTACCATTTTGCACTACTTTGTGTTGGTCTGTCACACAAAATCCAGATAAAATACAGTAAAGAAAATGTGAAAAAGCTGTAGTGCAAGGCACCACATAAGGTGAAATATGTTCAATTCCATAGGAGCCCAGCAGAGGGCAGTCTCTCCCAAGCATTGCAGAGTAAAAGATCCCATATTACAGTCAAACCCGTCTCTTCTTCTGCTGTTCTTCACTGTAACTCAGCTTGGTGAAGAGTTCATTCGCACTTTCTCTCCTCTTCCTCGCTTTAGAATCAGAAAAGACTTGAGATGCAAACAGTCCAGGGCCAGAAATGACCCAGAATCCCTTGCGCCTGTGCTTGTCCCTCAGCCCGGAAATCACTGAATGGGAGACCTTCACAACTTCCGTAGAAAAAAACACACACACACACACACACACAGACACACAATGACTCTCAGTCCCAGATATACAGTCATCATTTCTTATTGGCTATCCTCCTCTTCCTGGTGGCCAGCATGTCGTAGAAAGGATCTCTGCTGATGCTCGCCCTGCGAAGGAGGACAGGAAGTCAGGGATTAATGGCAGCGTCCAAATGTTCGCTATGAGGGGTCAGTCTGTCAACGCTGTGAATGTGTTGTTGGTGACTGTCAGCAAAAGTGCTTCCTGCTTGGTGTTTGTGCTGCATTTTGGTTGAGAGGGGTTGGGGGGGCCCTCCATTTGCTGGAGGGCCACATTTGAAGTACAGTCGGGGGCCACAGACTTATTCCAAGGCCCCTGCGTCACACTTTGGACACCCTTTCGGTTGCCCTTTATGCTGCCTCTTAAGGCACACAACAGTGTCTGCAGCCAAGCAGAAGAAGAAGAATCTGCCTCTATTTGATCATTGGTAGCAGAAGAAAGTAGAGAAAACATGATCCAGAAACATCTGCAACGTCTAACTGTTAGGCCTTTCTAAGTGTCACTTTTAGGGAGTTCATGTATCACTTTCAAAAAGCATTACTTCTGTTGTTATATTCAATGATGGATATGCTCGTAAAAAAAAATTGGTATCAGAAAGT
This sequence comes from Alfaro cultratus, assembly GCA_903066825.1. Taxonomy (NCBI): domain Eukaryota; kingdom Metazoa; phylum Chordata; class Actinopteri; order Cyprinodontiformes; family Poeciliidae; genus Alfaro; species Alfaro cultratus. The sequence continues at coordinate 84,456 of CAEFZX010018048.1, forward strand.
TGAGCAGGACAGAGAGAATACACGCCTCACTGACAGGGTCAGCGAAATTCAACAGTTCTTGCTTTAGTAGAGGTGAACCACACTGACCACGACCAGTTAATCCAGTTCAGTTAAGTTTTGTTTTTGAAGATGGTAAAGATTAATGTATGTCTGCTTACTGCGCTGCTAACTTTTTGTTCAGCAATTTATCGCGATTTCTAACTTTGAAAATGTTTGGAAGAGAATATATAAAGATAGATAAAATATCCAAAGACATTATGTAAGATGTAAATTATAATGTCAAAATTAAACTGTTGGGTAAGGGTTGTAGATTTTCAAAAGCAGATATAATATGAATGGTTTTAGCAGAAAAACTTGATGTTAAGGGCTCTAGAAAGAATACGATATATAACTGAAGAAAAGAAAATCTGGAAATTAGGCTTTTCCTGCTGATGTCTGGAGGTGTGAATATGATATTTACCGTAAATAATAACTGACACATGATAGATATCAACATAATGAATATTTAGCATTTTAGTATTAGCTTCCACTAAATACCATCTAGGTCACAGGTGTCAAACTCCAGTCCTCAAGGGCAAGTCCTGCAGTTTTTAGATGTGCCATAGGAACAAAACACTGGAATGAAATGGCTTAATTACCTCCTCTTTGTGTAGATCAGATCTCCAGAGTCTTGCTAATCACCTAATTATTCTATTCAGGTGGTGCAGCTGAGGCACATCTAAAAGTTGCAGGACACCGGCCCTCGAGGACTGGAGTTTGACACCCCTGATCTAGGTGTAGCACCTAAAAGTCACTATCAAAACCTTGAAGTAGGAGAGGGTGTACTTTCTTTTTCAGTATGACGGTTCAGTATAAACCTGGTTTTTATTTGGTGGAAATAGTTTCTCGCTTTGCAGGAAAACACCAACATGAGGGTGTGGAGAAAACAGAAACAGTGAGAAAAACAGGCCAAGAATCTTTATTTACAGGCGTCGTTTTAGGGATGATCTCTTCTCACCTTTCAAAATAAATCAGTCCGATTACAGCAGCTTTGTACAGCGTGTAAATCCATCTCCACATCAGCTGGTGCTTTCTTTAGAAAAATGACAGCCTCGTGTCGCACTCAACAAAACGCTGAATAATTAGCAGCTGACGTGCCGCTCCCCGGTTTGTGTGTGTGAACAGATGAATCAGGTTGGGATGGTGTGTGTGTGGGCGTGTGTGTGTGTATACATGTGTGTGTAAGAATGTGCTGACTGCTGGGGAGCCGTCTGTCGCCTCAGTCGTCCATCCAGTCCACGCCAGACTGGGACAGGACAGCTCAGCCCTGCTGAGTCGAGTTTGTGACGGCCATTATTCCTACAGTGAAAAGGACGGCCTCGGGATCCCACTCTAAATGCTCTAAACACAGACCAACCAGCAACTCTCTCTCTCTCTGCTCTGAACATGAAGCGGCCTCACCCCCAGCAGGACTTCAGGAACTAGACGGCACCACTCTCATTTAACAGATATACATCTGTCAGTGCTAAGAGGCTCCATAACATCATTACTGAATGGAAGAATGGAGTAATAGAATTTTCTGCTCTGATATCGATTGTATGTGCAAGTGAAGCTGACTGGAGGAAAGCCAACGCAGCTAATCAATAACACACTGAGTTCAATTCACAGAAGCATTTCCACTGTCCCACCCTCACTGGATAACAAGACAGCTGTTGGACCTTTGGTACCTTGCAAAAGTATCCAAACCACTTGAACATTTCTTATTAAGCCAATAATGTGATAAAACATGTGCACATCTGTCGAAGCTTCTCAGACACAACGTGGATTGTTGTGTCTGAGACTTCTTTATTTGCACCGCAACGTGTCACCAAGGTGATGCTTGAAGCAACGTGCGAAGGTCAGAGGACCAAGATCCAGATCAAGACTGCTCTAATGCATGAACGTTTTATGTGATGGACCAACACAAGACAGTGCAGAGTTACGAAGTGGAAGAAAAATTATACATCTTACATCTGGAAAAACCAATTTTAGTATCAGATTATCAGTAATCCGATACTCCTAAATGAAATTCACGGCAACCAGTTGTCTTTAGAAGTCATCTAATAAGTCAAAGAAAGAGTGTGAACCAACTCTTGTTCTTATTGGTCAGAATGAAATAAATGTACTCAACAATTTTCAAATTGGATCCAGGTATTTAAAACAACTTTTACATTTTAGATCAACAACGGTTTACACATCTTTTCTATAAAAACTACGTTGTTTTATTAACTGTTTGATTCAAATTTTTCATACTTATATCATTGTTTACCAGAAAACAATATAGATAGATAGACAGACAGACAGACAGACAGACAGACAGACAGACAGACAGACAGACAGACAGACAGACAGACAGACAGACAGACAGATAGATAGATAGATAGATAGATAGATAGATAGATAGATAGATAGATAGATAGATAGATAGATAGATTTGTTTAGATTAAACTGAGATAGCCCAGTCAAAGTCCAGACTTAAATTCTAATGGGAATCTGTGACAAGACTTGATGTTACCAGAAGCTCCTCATCCAATCTGACTAAGTTTGAGCTAATTTGCAAAAAGGATGGGCAAAAGTTTCAACCTCTAGATCCTGTAGCTGCACTTGGATCCACCCTTCTCTCTCCACTTCAGCTATTTACTGCTTTGTGTTGGTCTATCAAGGGAAATCATAATAAAACACACTGTAAGTTTTTGTTTGTAATACAACACAAAGAGGCTTCGGACACGTTGCGAGGTGCTGTGAAGTTTAAACACCTCCAAGGATGCATTCGGGTGCTTTTTTTCTCAGGCTGTTTGGGTTTTTCTCTTTGCTTTTGAACTCAGAGGGAAGTGACCTTCTCTGGAAGAGCAAGATTACCTCTAAGTGTTATCTGAATGGAAGTGTGAGAGGTGGATTTACATTTAGCCACCAGCCTGTGTGTGTGTGTATGTGTGTATGTGCATTTCTGATTACAGTCCCCATCAGTGTGAGTGTTTGTTTCTCCCAGTGTGAAGGTCAGACATGTGAAAGTCTCATGTGGGCGCTGGCTAAGTGCCCTCTGAGTGGAAATGGATCCGCGCCAACGTGCCGGGTCTTACTTGATGGACTTGATCCACTCCTCCTTCTCCTCTGGGGTCGGGGCCGATATCCTGTACACCACGTGGTTACCCTCCACCACCCGCCCGTCTGCCTCCGTCTTGCAGGCCTTGATGACCTGACCTTTGTGGCTGGGATTGTAGAGCTCAAAGCAGTTCTAGGAAGACATCATAAAGGCACGATCAGTGTTTCATGGAAACAAACCGAGAAGAGATGTCTCAGTAAATCTTGTTTAGGCAACAGGAGGTGCTTGGACTACTAGAGTTACTCCGTACCGGTTTCCTGGGCTCGTCCACTTCTCTAATGCTGAGGTTTTCAAGGGGAATAATCCCGCGAGGCTCTTTATCCTGAGGACACAAACAAAACACCGGCTCAGCGTCAACATATTGCTTGTTTTGTGAATGCAATTGCCTTCATTTATGATCAAAACCAGGATAACATCCGATTATGAAGATGCTAAAGATTCCACATGAAAGCATTTTTCAAACATTACAGCGCTGATTCTGCTTTGGTTGTGAATGTAGCTTTTTTTTTTTTTTTTTATGTAAATTTTCAAGTAAAAGACACAAACTTTAAATACCTGAACATTAATAGAAAAAAGAAAATAGCTGGCCAAAAATGGATGTGGGTGGTAACCACATTATAACCCAGGCACATAAAATACAAATCCATCCTTTATTTGAGTAGCATAACCTCACACTGAAATGTTTAGACAAATTGGATCTTTAACAGGGCAGTATTATGTGTTTTCCAACCACATAACTCCATTTTATAGCACAATGTCATGCTCAGTTGTTATAAAAATGCTGTTAATATCAGATATGACTTAAAAGAAGTGTGACTTTTAAAAACTCCAGCTCTTTCTGAAACTCCGCCTTCAGGATGTCATCACAACATGGCTCCTCTATTAACCCTTTAACAATGTTTTTAGCAGTGTTTCACTGAGAAGTAGCTCTTATAATGAGATGAGCAGTTCCACCAGGTGTGTGCTAATTGCTACAGGCTACTCTGAAGGAGCTGAGTTGAGGAGGGCTGCTCTGTGAGTCGGAAGCTTGGAAACTGCAGCTCAGAGGAGGAGCTTTGTCCCCGAAGGCGGGGCTATGTCCAACCAGGGGTTTTTCACAGCTGAATGGTTGCAATTGGAGATGAAAGGATTTCTCAAACATGAATGGAAGAATCAAAGCAACACTCCAGGTCTGATTTTGATGAGAGAATAAGTTATAACATGATGTAAAGCTCAAAAAGTGGGTTTAACGTAATACTTACTGCCCCTTTAATTTCTTAGTTGAGTTTTTGTTCTGTTTAAATGTTCTCAAACTAAAAATATTGGGGGTTTCTTGCAAATGAGGATGTTCTACTGCAAGAAAATATTGGTTAAAATAATCATGGAAAAATCATATCCAATGCACTTCTATGAAGTATTATTGCTCCTTTACTTTGAGGAGAGTCTGACTGAGCCGAAAACCTGCCAAAGCTTAGCCGTCATTCTGGTCACATGGGGGACAGCACCTGGGGGAGATGTAACCCTGAGCTCCTCATTCATTCTGGTTGCTGTAGTGACGACAGCCGCCTGTCTTTACTGTTGTAGAGTGATTGTGTTTCTCTGTTTTTCACCTGACTTTGAGGCAGATTCCCCCTCAGGGACAGAGGCTGGCAGCTGTGAACCGTGGACCCCCACCACCTCCACAGGCACTGGTGTACGCTGGGGGATTCCAGGCTGTGGAGGTGGGGGTGTTAGAGTTGGGGGGGTGGGCTATGTCTTTGCAGTGCCAGATGTGTTGCTGTGGATTTTGCAGATGTTTCCAATGAAGTCTCATGTTAATTGCAGGAGTGTGGCTCAGTTAGGTCCAACGGGACACATCTGCTAAATAGTAAACCTGGAGGGCAAAGACTTGTGCCACTGTCTTTTATGATTCTGATATGAAAAAGATTACTTAGTTTTATTTTTTGTTGCACCAAATTCTTTCATTTAGCCTTTTGAGGTTTGAGATTCAAACAGAATTTAATAAAACAATTTATGCACATATGATGAGCAAAAAGGTGGTAAATCATCTTATTGTTACTGCTGCAATCCTCAAAGGCCGAGTCTACATATAGCCAGATAGCTGGGAAAACAAATATATTTTTATGCGCTTCGGCCTTTCATTCTGTTCAGTTGTTTAATTCACTAAAAGCAAAAACACTCCGCCCAAAGTGGAGATTTGAAAAAACTCTGTGTTTGTGTTGCCATGTGTACGAGGGAAAATGGAGATTCCAGGCCGCGTGCTTTACAGTCTGCGACAAATAATGAACCAATACTTACTTTGACATGATTCCCAGCTGACATCATCTTGCATTTTATTACTTTTATATCAAATATAAAGTTAAAGTATTGCCAATATAAATATCTAATATAATATAACGTCCAATATGAAGTTTTAACTTACCCTAACCCAGACAAATTCACATCCAAGTGCCATGTTTAATTGCAAGCAGAAAGTCGTGGTGGTTTTGAAGCAATCTGATTGGCTTCAGTTTAGAGCCACACCGCCCCCTATGGGTTTGGAATGTTCAAAACAACACTCAGTGGTGTATTTTCCGAAACCAATCCTGTGAGTATTTTTATAAACGACTTAGAGAAGATATTTGTTTTTATAAAGGCTTCAACAAACTTAATTTGCATTACACTTGGCTTGTTTTTTTTCACTTTAATGTTTTTTTTTTATTTTTTTTTTACATATTTTGTAATTTCAGACATAAGTGAATGTTAGGTACAAGCCATTCAGGTTTATGGTTCTCATGTAGCCTTAACGTTGTGCTCACCACAGACTGTGTTTTTAATGGTTTTTCACTTAAAACTGCTTGGCTTTCCATATACTTCTCAGTTTGAAGGATGATTATTTCAGCCCTTTAATGTACTTGCTGGTACTTACTGTCGTGTATTCAAAGTAGTAGAGGCAGTTGTCGGTTAGGATGAACCATCTTCTCTTCCATGTTTTGACTCTGCCGCCTATCGGGAAAAAACAGATGGTATTTGAGTTTACACCGAGTTGCCAGTGGAGTTTTTTTGTTCACTTTAGAAGGTAACCTACAACACACCCCAGCTTCATGTACCACATCTGGTTCTGATCCTCAGACTGGATCAGGGCATCTAGAACACCGCCTTCCCCCTCAGCTCCCAGCGGGAAGCAGGGGAGGTTTGTGAAGTCATTTGAACTCCGTGTTAAAATCGAGAAAAAAAGCTCCAACATGACGGCTGCAGCATAATGCCACACACCATCTCTGACGAGGCAGTGCCAAAACGTTTGTGAGTTTGACTGGAGCAGAAAACTGATGCTTCTGGGTTGTTTTAATGAAAGTCCAATTGATCGTTATCTGACCAGAATCTTTCTTTGCACTACATGAGGTAAAATCTCTCTTAAACTAAAGTAATGGAATTATTGAATTGGATGTTAATTACCTCATCTCTACTTTATATATGCAATGATTGCACAATCTGCATTTTATGGTTCATAATGTATTTGCTGACATTGTAGAAAGTGCGAAAAAAAAAAAAAAACTGCCGTTAATGACGTAATCAGATGTCATCTGAGGTCTTGGTTTAATTCCGCTGCAGTCGACCCACAAGCCTGTACACAGCTGCTAATCTCCCTCAGCCATATGTTTGATGTCATCCTCACAAACGGACACAATGCGATGCACAGGCTCCTGGATTTACAGGCTTCGGGTGCAGATTTCACCAGACGCCTGAAAATAACCGAAAATGCTGAAATCATTTTCAGTTATGTTAAATAGTCTGTGTATTGAATAATAATTTGTAGTGTGTCGTTGTTTTTACTTTAGGTTGCATTTAGTGTTTATAGAGACTGGAAAGTCCATTCTGCCTTTAATTTGACATAGCACTGCCTTACTTTATATTACTTTTAAATTTTATCTTAATATCTGTTCTATATCCAGTCTTCCCTGATAATTAAATTGTTCATTGTTCACTGTACATCAGACAGCAAATGTAGTATTTATTAAATTACAATAACATAACAATTTATAAATCTATTTGCATAAACTTCCAGGAGGTGGCGCTATAGACAATGATGTACTTTAATTCTACTTTTTGTTTTGCCCAAAATAAACTCTAATTACTAATATCTCAATCTGATCACAGAGGATTTGATCAGAGATATTGGATCTCGCTCTGATCAAATCCTCTTCTTTGTGCTCCCTTTGCAACAACAATGAGGTAATGAGGTTACTGTAATAACTAAAGAGTGAACATTGTGCAGCGAGGCTAGAACTTCTCCAGTGGAAAAAGAGGCAGCCTCTGAAACAGGTTGCTAATTAGGTTACAAAAAGTGAGTTATTTTAACTTCTCGTTTATGTAATTTAGAGCCTTCAGGTTCTATGCAACCTGATTTGCATGATTTGGACCTGAAAAGGTGAAAATATTTACAATCTAGAAAACACACTCAGAGTCTGGTGTTATGGCTAATGGTGCTAATGACTAACAAAAGCTGTTAAAAACCGAGGGGGCTCATGTTACTTCTCTTAACTTTGTCAGAAGTGTTTATTATATTACAATGATAGAAAGTTATTTTATTAAACTTCGATTACATTTTAAGGTCTGCTTTGTGACCAGTGTGAGAGACTCCGGTTGCCATGTAAACGAACGGCTGGACTGCTACAAACATGGTACTGTTTAACTGAAGAGCGGGTCTGAACCTCACTGTAATGTCTACACTTTCAATTGTAATGATGCTGCTGTTTTAGCATATTACTGCAGATACACAAAAATGTACAATGTCAGCTTATTGCTGTATGAATATTGTTGATGGATTATATAGCATCAACAATTATAAAAATGTATGTTAGTTATTGGAGTTATTTATTTATTCATTCATTTCCTTTTAATAGAGTTAAAATATAGGACAAACTAAATAGCCACAAATTTAGTGATTTTCAAGTGCTTTTTAGAGCATTATAACTTTTTGCTGTTTTGCTCTGTAGTGCTTGGAAATTAAAATGCTAATGTTATCTGGTAGCTGCTCAGATATGACATCGTTTTCTAAGAGTAGTTTTAGAACAGCATCCCTTAAATATTAGTGATAGTTGGCTTTCCTTTAGATTCTCAGCCACAATTTCCCATGTTTTTTCGAGACTGACATTTTTTTCCAAACATATTTGTTTTAATCTAAACAAGTGAAAAATATAGAAGCCACTTTTCAGTCAGCTGACAGGCGGCAAACTTTAAACTCTAGAAGTGGTATAACAGAACATTTCTGTGGTTCTGAAGTCATAGGTTTTGGTAATTGTAACGCTCATGCCTTGGAGTCAGTAAGGGGAACATGCTGCCCAGGTTTGATGATGACCGGATCAGGCACGGTGACGGCCGCCGTCTCACCCTTTGGTAACAGCAGAAGGTTATGAGAGCACAGACATGAGGCTCCACAGCAGCACAGAGCTGACAGTCCAGGAGAGTGTCTTCATTAAGACATCAACAATAATGTTCCCTCATTACACTCAGCTGGAGTGGCTCTGATGGAGAGCAGAGTTACAGAGGGGACGGCATTAATGAGGAAAAAATGGTTCTGGTGAAGAGCAGCTGGGTCGGAGAGCAGGCAAAACAGGAAGACAGTGGATATCATGACAAAGCAGCGAGAGGCTTGCAGGGCGGCAACTCAGGAAGGAGGATGAAAAGGGGCAAGGCTGCTCTTTATGCTGAATGAGCAGCAGCACATTCCCACAGCACAAACTCAAGCATGGCTCAGGGTTCCAGCTGCACAGGGGCAGCATGATGAGCAGGGCCTACTGCATGGCAAGGCTGTGGATAGGCTAAGAGTACCTACAGGAAAACACCATGTTGTAGATACCCTGAAATGAATGGAATCCAGAAGGTTTCAGCTTTTAATTCTTAGCTAGGCTAATTCAAAGATTAATTGTGCACTTCACATAACCTAAAATACAGTATCTCAGAAAATGTGATTATTCAAAGACCAATAAAAATGTATTTTTAATAAAGAAATAGTCTATTGAAAATAATGTCCATGTACGTACTGTATATGCACTCAATTCTTGGTAGGGGCTCCTGTATGATATACTGCAGGAGATCAGCTGGTGCTTATGGGTGTTACTAGCCACTTTTATGACATTTCCCCTCATAAACCCAGAAAATCTTAAATAGGATAACTCTGGTTATCCTATTTGCTTCGTTTTAGACTTTTTTTCCCCCCTCCAGGGGTCTTTTGTGGGCTCCAGTTTCCCGTATGAAAGTAGGCTGACAGGAAAGGGGGGAAGACATGCGGCAAATATCGCTGGGTCCGGGAATCAAACCCGCGACGGCCGCGTCGAGGACTCAAGGCCTCCAAACGTGGGTTGCGCTATCCCCTACGCCACCACAGCACGCCCTAGACTGTTTTATTTTATTTACTTTTTCCTTTCACTAAATCTTCCAGAATTATGCTTTGATAAAACAGTTTGAACAACCACCTTCCATAGCAATCACCTTTTGCAGGTTGCTCTCCTCATGCAGACTTGTTGTCACTGACATCAAGTCTGCAGTGTGTAGGCCATAACATCTATTAAAAATCCGTTTTTAATCTTTCCGATGTAATAAGCACATTTTCTAACACAAAATTTTTTGAATTTTTAATAACAGTGAGCCATAAGCATAGAAATTAACGGTCCATGAAATATAACAGTGTATAACTGATCAAACACAAAATGTATAATGAAATACATTACGTTTTTAATTATAATTTATTGAGATTCACACTTGCATTCGAACTTAGAAGCTTAATGTTAACATCTGAACAAAATTTTGTCCATTTACTTAAAGACCCTGAGCGTTTAGTTTAATTAGAAGGGAAAAAAACAGCAGTAAAGAGAAGATGTACTGAGCAGAATGCAGTTCCTGGAATAAGGAATCAGTCCTTTGCATGGGCACTACCTAAGATAAACCTTGTGCGTCACCCAAACCCCTCCACAGCCACCAGAAGAATCCAGGCAATCCCCATGCAGATCAGTTACCTCCAGCCTGCCTGTGATGGACATAACCCATCACCCCACCGCCGTTCTGTCGCCTCACAGCTCTGATAAACAGGCCAGTTTTACGAGGTGCCCCGCACATCTGGGGCCCCGTGTGCTCGGAGAGATATGGCAGCTATTGCTAGTTTACGGCACTCTGAAATGTGCTTGGGAGAATGAAGGAGGTCGGAGTGTTACCTACCTCCTAATGCAAAAGATTTAGGAGGGAACAGCCGACGCAGAACAGAATGAAAGAACACAGAGATTTGAGAGAAAGGCTCAGAGGCAAAGGAGTTCTGAAGGATTCCAAGAAGAAGAGTTGGCACATGGCGGAAGGGACAGGGAGAGGTTTAACAAAGAGGTGATTGTGATGTTGAATTACCACAGACACATCAGGCCCAACAAATATGAAGAATATGAAGAATATGAAGAATATGAATATGAAGAATATGAAGAATATCTTATTAACCATGAGGTGGAGAATTTTCAGAGGAAAAATTGGCAAAGGATCAAAAATCTTGAACATTTCTTCTAAATTGATTAAATCAGAGGTCATGAAGTAGAGAAACAGCATTATCTGTTTTCTGATGATAATAGCTATCTACAGGATGAAGTTGTGCTTTGACATAAATGTTGAGATTTGCATACAAAATGTGTGCATAGATACAACTTACCATGTAGCAGGTAATAAATCAAAACATCACAGATTAAGTTCCTGCTCAAAACTATTCAAATCAGTGGATGGTTTAGGTTTGGTGACTACACACAATGCCCTTTGGGGCTTTATTTTGTTAAATAAAATAATAAAATTGTGCCAAAGTTGATTCTATAAATATCCAGTTGAGACGGCTAAATCTGCACTGCTGAGTAAAGCAAAAATGTTCGGAACTCGTCAAGGTCCCGACCCTCCTGTTAGCTTCCTGTTAGCAACTGCAGATGGAAGTGGTGACCTTCCGCTTGGCGGAAAGCTTCCTCCAAGCGGAAGCAGACTAATTTCTTCAGGAAACTAGTGTAAGTCCAAACAAACTGAAACATGCTGATCTTGACTTATGCTAAAGTTGTTTTACATGAGCAGAGATTGGCAGGATGTTGTAAAAATAGATTCCAAAGCCTAAAAAAAAGACAAATAGTACGACTCTAGAATGCATGCTAATTTATTAAAGAGTTCCACAAAGTGATTGAAATCTATAAATTGCATACGTTTAATAAGAAGTAAGGTTGTCCTATGCTGGCTTCAAGATTAGCTTAGAACAAAAATGGGCAAGGGAATTTTTTGTGCTAGGTTAATAAAAATGGAATATTTATTTGGGTAAAAGGATTGGATTCAAGTGAGCCTAAAGAATAGCGGTGGTGACAAAATAAGCAAGCATTTATTTTTTGCGAATAATATAAAACATCTCAAATAAATTGATTTGAAAACAAAGTATTTGTAAATACCATATATTCAGATTCAGACTCTTTGTGACATTTGTGTCTTGGTTTTGCTGATGACCTTTTGCTTTTGCTGCCACCTGACTTTAGCTTCTTATTTTGACACAAAGGTCGCAGGCAGGATGAACCTTTAATAGCTTCACTCTCATTGGCTAATACATTTCATGAGAAAACGCTGTGCATTAGCCCTACCTCTAACCTGACCTATAACCCCAAACACGGCATAGATAGCAACGACAATAGCAGATTGAATGATCACCGTCTTATAGTTTATTAGTTCTACAATCCGACATGATACGTGATCCCTCCACATAAAAGACTCCACTATGTTGTTCACTATTCCTTTCTTCTTGTTGTGTTAACCAATTAATGCACATGCCCCAGAATCAATGTTTAGAGCCACTTACAGGTCTGGGAGAGTAAAAGCACTGTTGGGTGTTTCTTTGAGGATGATAGATTAAACGCAGCATATATATATATATATATATATATCCCCCCCCCCCCACAAAAAAAAAAAACTATAAACCTAAAACAATACAAATTAAACTAAAAAATCAATACAAAAAAAACATAAAAAA
>CAEFZX010018050.1:0-74591 GCA_903066825.1 Alfaro cultratus
GATATCCTCGCTGGGGCCTCTCTGGTCACAAAGTAGCTGGGCGTTTTCTCCATGGTGATCTGGCCCTCCAGGGTTTTCGGCATCAGATCCCTGAGAAATGATAAAGAGAAAGTAGGATATTTATTTGATCTGCACTTTTGACTAAAGCACAATGCAGAGGCGTCAGTTATGCCAACGACACCTGAAAAGGTACTGGAAAAACTGCCGTTTTGACTCTTTTTTACCGAGTTCCCAGAGAGACTTTCTTCCCTTCTGCCGTTAACACAGACTCGCACAGCTCTGCCCCTCCCGCACCAACTGCTGTGCACTGCTGGTCAGGTAGCTGAAAAAAAAATTCTACCACACTTTCCTGCACTTACCGGAAAATGTTTACCTTTTGCTGCTTTCCCTCTGCTCAGCGGCCGTAAGGACAGTGACCTTAAGCAAAGTGAGTAAAAGCAGTCCATGAATGATTAACGTGCCCTCCCTCTACCATTTAGAGTCTCTGCAGAATACAGCTTTAAAATTCACCAAAGTACAGAATGCAAACGTCAATTATTCATTTGCTTGCCTGGTGTTGCTCGAAGTGAGGACGGGCAACGGCTAAGTGGCTTAGGCTGTTATTGGGGTAATTTAAAAAGTTTGCACACCTGTTAAAAAAAAAAAAAAAAAGCAAAATAAAAAACTGCAGAGATCACATAGAGGAGGATGTCTGCAGATTATTCAACACCTCAGCATGTTGTTTACAGGATCATCCAATAGTAAACACAAACACACATGATCGAAGGACAAACAGCTTGTGCCTGCCAGTCAAGATGACAGGCACAGAACCATCTTTGTTGTCCTGAGGCTGTTGTACAATCATGCTCCGTTTGACATACATGGAAGAAAATGAGGCAGAGGCCACCAAGATGTTTGCTGTCGCTGAGCTTCGCACAAAAAAACAAAGACGTTAACTGTCGTGATGAATGGGATGCCTGGAGCTGCTTAAGGCTTCGCTCAAACACTATTTGTAATTAATCCCACCCCCAGGCTGACGCGTACACCTTCATCTGACACACTCTGTGGCAGGACAATGATGTACCAAAAAAAACAAAAAAAAAACCTTTCTAATCTGGCTGAGATTATTCTGGCAGTTTTCGCTCAGTGTGAAACAAAACAAAAACAATTGTACTTTCAACATTGTTTCAAGGTTGCTTGTGCCTTTACTGTCCTTTTTAAGTTTTGACTGCTCCTTATTACTGGTTTGTAATTTTGCCACATACTATGAAGACATGGTTCGGTTTCTGGAATATGTCAATATTTAAAAATATATATATATTTGAAAACCGCTAAAAAATTTTGTTTTGACCGTTTCTTTATTTTTAAGTCTGAAGTGCATTCATATGTGTGTGACAAGGATACATAATAACTACAATGGCTCATTTTGTAAATGCCCGTATCATGTGGACATGGGCTTTTTCCAATTTGGGTTGATAATATTTTAGTATGTGGTACAAGAGATAATGTTTGCCAAGATGTTTATAGTCAGGTTGAAACACATCTTTTGAGGATATAATTAAGATATTAGGTGAGACACTTATTCAAAAAATAATGTCCTACCTCCCCAAAATGATGCAACATGCAGAAAAAAAACAACTATGGCCTTATGTCTTCTAATTCAGAAATTACTTAAATCCTACGTATAATGGAAAATGCTGCTAAAGTTTTGGTGAACCACAAAAACTTTGGGAATGAAAATTAAAACCTTATAAGTTACTATGGAATAAACCTATTTACTGCATTACTTAAGTACTGCATTACACAAGTACTTTTGGAGCGTAACGCTTCTAAAAGCCAGACGTCGATATATCACAGCACATCCGGTCTTTGTGGCTCAGAATGCTGAGTGGCTCTCCTCTTTAAGGAGCCGTTCACAAGGTCAGCAGAAGAGGAACAGGAGGGAAGTGGTCGATAAGAGCAACAGCACCAACAAGGGTGCACCGATGTCTCGACATCAGCCTGCAACTCTGACCGTCACCCGACCTCCAGAGTCCTCTCAGTATCTGGGACGTCTTCCACAGCTGTGTAGCAAGCAACTTGGACAAGGCTCCTTTCCTCTCACATTAGCTCTGCCTCATCGCACCAGAAGTACACAGTGAGGCCGTACGATGGTGCTTTGAAACAAAAACCAATGTCATCTGGGACTACAAAGGCTACTAAGCTCCTAAGCCAGTGATAAAGAGCAGAGAGACTAATTATTGATAAACTGGGACTTGCAGACGCCAGCATGTCTGAATTCCTTCCTGCTTATTTTGTAATCATGCTGATTCGGGAGCGACTTCAGTTCCAAAATGGACTGTAAAACGTATAACTCTGCAATGAAGAAGAACATTATTGTGCTATGAAAAAGACATAAGTCTGTCCAAAAGGAAGCATCCATATTTGATGGTGTGTGTCCTGCTTGCTCTGTGGTCGATGCTCTCTCATCAGTGATGTAGTGGAGCTGGGAAACTCAGGAGGGATCCTCAGAGTCAGGAAGAATGTGGTATGTTGTGATCAGGACAACACGAAGACGGCCTTGTCCAAGCATGGAAATCGTAAACCACTCGTGTATTCAGCTTGATGTAGGGGGGAAACTATACACTTGTGGAATACAGTCATGGAATAAATACACTATAGGTCACTGTATGCAGTGCTGTTCAAAGTATTCACACCCCTAAACCTTTTTGCATTTTGTCACAACCACAAACCTGGCCAAAAATGGGAAATCAGAAGGAAGTCATTCTGCAAAGAAATTCATTCAATTCAAAAAAGTCCCATTTGCGGTTAGCCAAAAGTGAGTAAAGGAGACACCCCAAACATGTGGAAAAGTGATCCCTGGTCAGAGGAAGCAAATTTATTGGTTGACTTAGATTGTAAATATCTGGGTTCTTTTTAGTAAAACGCTGTACTTAGGGGAAATGCTGCACATCATCCTGACCACACCATCCCCACAGTGATATGCCGGTTGCAGCATCATGATGTGAAGATATTTTTTCTTCAGAGAAGTTAAGTGATCCTGGAAGGAAATCTGTTAGAGGCTACAAACAACTTTCAGCAGGATCAGAATCCTAAACGTGCAGCCAGAACTACAGTGGGATGGAACGTCCAGTCAAAGTACAGATCCAAATCCAACTGAGAATCACTCAAATATAGAGGAGTGAGGAATGCGCAGAGATGGCACAGACGTAGCCCAAGAAGAGGCAATTGCAGCCAAAGGCGGTTCTACACAGTATGGACTCAAATAATGCCCACCTTTGGCACCTTTTTAGTTACACATTTTATTTTTTTCATATTTCTAGAAGGAACTACTGCCTGTTATTCTATACATTAACAATAGACTTTGTGTATAGAAAGTGTGTTCTTTCCATTTACAAAAAAAAAAAGAAAATCTAAAATTTTGGATAAACCATTCCAAAATGTGGAATGGTTTAAGGACGGTCCATATTTTTGGTTTGAAGTATTTCGCAGCATGACTTCTGAAACAATCCTTACATTTAAAATGGAACAAAAATGGGTGTGTCAACACATGCCTAATGCATGCACAACTCTTCAGTTTCACACTTCAAAAGAGACGCAATGAACACTGTTTTTGTTTTACTGAAAGCAAATTAAGCCTAAGTCTTTCTTTCCACTGTGCTGCAGCAGCAAGCAGCACTTTCCAAAGAAAACCTCTGCGGCTTTAGTACTGTAGGTGATGTAACAGATGACAAAATGTCCAAGCGCCCGAGATTTACTGCAGCTCCCAAGTCTGCTTTTTGATGTCTTTACAGCGCTGCTAAAATACAACTCCCAAAGCCCGCTGACGCAGGAAACACAGGCAGCGGGATCCATTCAAGACACAAGACGCAAGTTCCTAAATGAAACACAGCAGTATTCACTTTAAATCAGTTTCACTGCTCTGGCATGTGTGTAGGAGCTGCAGTGAAAAAAAGGCAAATATTAAGAGTGACAGATGTTTAGAGCATAAACACGGCAAACAGTTTTTGTACATGACAGAACATTACAAACTGTAATTTTACTTATATTGAACCAACCGTTTGAAAATGAATGCCAAGAGCAGCTCTACTCCCAATTACAAAAACAACAGGCAATACATCACTCAATGCACCCCTTTGTAAGCTTGTCTATAAACTAACCACCTTGAAATAAAGGCTCTGACGCATCATTGCTTTTCCCAATGGCCGAGTTTTACTTGCAAACTAATTCCCTCTGCAGCCATGTACAGCCTGTGACTCATGTCTCACCACAAATGAACAAAAGAGTGCATTAATGGCATTTTTTTTAAACTGTAAATCATGTGTATGCATTAAACATTTAATGAATTAGCACTAAGTAAAACAGAATCAGCTCCAACTGGGCTCCTTTCTTGTGGCTATGACCTTTTAGTAAGCAGTTTGGATCTCAGCCAATGTCTGTCAAGTGAAAGGAGTTGCAACAACACGGAGGCAAGTGGGCATGAGGGCTGACCACTTCTCCCCCACCAATCTTTGGTTCATTTTTCTTCCTCCAGCAGGGAGCCCTGGCAGGCATAAAAACACTCCCACGGCGTGGCCCTGCCACTGCCACCAGATAATAATCTTGTAATTGGCTCAATATTTTTGCTATTTTGAGGCGACGGGAGGGCCCAGTACCGCTCTCGGTGGCTCGGACTCACCAGATATTTTCCAGGTCAGCGGATGCAAGCGGAGGTCAATGGGTAAAGGAGGAGGAGGAAGTAGGGAATGATTTAGAGTAATGACCGATGTGCGATGGTGGGGGAAGCCCACTCTTTTCAGCTTGGAGCCCTACAGCTTTCTCAGCCTTGCGTGAAAACACACGGCTTCACCTGCCGTGTGAGCTGTAAGCACCAACTGTGCTGACATAAGTAAAGCAGCTCAAATGAAAACATATGAAGTGCTATGGAAAAAAAGTGTTTTCCCCTTTACAGATTTTTTTTGTGTCTTTTGTCACACTTAAATGTTTCAAATCTGCTATTTGTAGATGAGCAGAGCATAAACTAATAGCAGTGTCCAAATGGTTTTGTTACTTGAAAGAAAAGGCTGCCAAAACCAACCAGACCCTATATGAAAAAGTAATTGCCCCCTAAAACTAAAAACTGGTTGCGTAACTGGCAATGAGTCTTTGACATCACTGTGGAGGAATTTTGGCTGACTTGCCTTTGCCGATTTCTTTTATTTCAGCCACAATGGAGGGTTTTCAAGTATAAACGTCCTCTTTAAGGGAATGCGGCGGCATCTGAAACAGATTTCAGTCCTGACTTTTTCCAAGACGAGCCTAAAACCCGTTTTTCAAACAAATTGGAGGTTGTTAAGCTTAAAGTTGCCAAATGATGGCTATTGAGTAAGTTTTTGGTTCAGAGCAGAATTTATGATTCAAACAATAACAGCAAGTCATCCAGGTATCAAAGCAGAAGAGCAGCATCAGACCATCCCCACGGGCCAGCTTTATATGTTGTTCTGGGTATTTTTGTGGATGAGTCAATACTGAACTCTATTAGTGAATTTGGTTGGCTGGACAGTCCTCAAAAATTCACCACTGTCCCATATTTCTCCATTCATGGGTATTGCTCTATCGTTTAGCTAAAAAAAATGTGTGTTGTGTTAGAGTGAATGCGGCTCTAGTGTAAAAGGTTTCTTTACTTGTTTGGTATGACAAGTAAAGACAAGTTCAGCCTAAAAAGAGGAAAGAAAGATACTTTTCTATAAACCCTACAAAAACTCCTTCATAACCTCCTTTTATCCTCAGAAGTACCAAGGCACGGCTGCTAATACCAACAAAGACTAAATTAAATGAGACTCAACTGACTGCAACTCTGAGATTATTGAGAGATGCAACAAGACATTGGCTTATGACCCAAACCAACTGACTTTATATCTGCCTTGGCATTGTTGCTAAGAAAACAATGTTTAGTGAGAAAGTCACTAAACAGTTTGACTAATATCTTCAATAAGGCAAAAGGTATTCTTCTAACATTTTGACCATTTGCTCAACTTGTCATTTAGTTTGGCCAACAATTGTAAATAAAGTATGATACTCCATTCTGATAAGGTTATCTGTAATACAATGAGCCATGTTATCTAAAAACAGCAACACTATTTGCTTTGACTATAGTGAAAACTCTGATGGAAAGCTTATATTTGATATTCTTAACATCATAAACTGTAGATCTGTGGAAAAATACAGTCCAGCACAAGATTTCTGAAAAAAATGCTAATATTATGTTTGTGGGAAATGTAGGGAGTTGGGAAGTAATTCTGACTCTTTAGATAAGAGAGCTGAAGTAGGAGGACATGGTGAACTCTCGTCCGATAAGAGTGTTTAAGTAAATAAAAACGACTGCTTTTCAACAACAGGAAATGTGCTGTCAAAATGATGAGTCGTTATCTTTGAAATTAGACAAAGTGGATATGAATGGTTTTCATGGAGGCGTTTTAACTGGGTCCAGAGAAGGAAATTAGGCTGAAAATGAAAAACAAAAAAACAATAACAAGCTGAGCTGACTGATTTGATCAAGCTTGTAAGCATTAATCATTTCTCCCTGGTATTAAAAAAATAATGAAGATGAGAAGCTGAAATATATTTTGCATTTATCTTCACATTCAGGTTTAGAAAATAAACATGGTTGCAATTAGACTTTAGTTAGTGTGGCTCCACTTGCAAAGTTTCTATTTTGTTTTCATACACACTTAAAATGAAAAATAAAGGACAGGAAGATAAAAGTGGTCCAATATGCGCTATTACTTGTTCGACATTTATTGATGAAAGAGTATTTTATAATCCACTGTCATAAAACGTTCTCTTAAAGCCTGTAAAATGCATCTTCAAACTGGAAATGTGACTTTCGACTGAGCTGAGACTTTTCTCTTCTTTCTTTCATACCACAAAAAAACCACTATGTGATTTCGTAAAACATTTATAGTTGGCTTTGCAGCTTGTTCTTATAAATTTGTCAGCAGTATTTTAACAGAATCAGTCTTCTTTTTTTCTCCCCCAGTATATTGCGTAATGGGTAAAAGAAAGCTTTATCTTTATGGCCACGCGTTGAATTATTCACCCACCTCTTTGGAAGAGTGATTGAGGGATGCAGAGTGGTTGGAAGGATGCGATTAAGTCACTTTGATCCACAAGTTGGATCCGCAGTCTGGATCTGGAAGTCTGATCCAGGCTGTGTGTTAGAAGTCAGGAAGGTGACCTCTGACACAAAAGCAAAAGCTGAAGGTTAAGCTTTGATTGAAAGCCAAATTACAAACCTAAACTTGTCACATCACTTCTGTCAAGAGGAATGGGTAAAATTTCTAGCAATGTTTGATGCAAATCTTACAGTTAAAATACAAACAGGGAATCATACATTTTTCTGTTTAAAGAAACTAATAATTTTTCTCATTTTTTCAAAATTAAACTGGCCTTGTAAAATGCATTTGAGTTGGAGATACTGTGCATAGGCAGTAAAAGTAAAAAGAATTTAAAATTGCTGATTGAAGTGTCTGAAAACCCAGAAATGTGGATTAATTTAGCATTAAACCAAATTGTGACAAAAGTTCAGCAGTACATATAAACCTAAAGGAGCTGTGTGTTACATGGACTGTCATCACATAGGCAGTGTGAGGCTTTTCTCAGAAAGCACTACTATTACTTTTTCATATTTCTCTGACCCAGTTCAGAGCTACAAGCAGCTCGAGACAGAGCTTGTGGAAATGACACTTCAGTGGGATTGGCTTTGGATAAAAGCTCTCTGCTATTTTTTCATTCTGCCAAGTCAGTTTTTCGGGACTCAGCAGCTTATAAGAGATAAGACACCTAAACTTGGCTTTAATGCCAAAGCTAATTTTCAAGGTATTGTGGTTTGAAATGTTCCCTGATATGCTAAAGGTGGATTCATTAGGAAGCATTAGGCCAGTGTGCAGCCCTTTTTATCTTTTTCTATGGTTTTTAGTGTTGAAACAATCTAGAAAATGAACTCAAATAGGACTCATTTCATAGGGTATTTAAATTCCCCCTTTAAGCCTGATCTGAATAGAAAATTTCAAAGCCCTGTGTCAAATTTGTGAGAGCAAAATTAAATATGAATTTGTTCAGCGCAAAATGGAAGGCTTTAAAGGGGTCTACTCTGATAATTAACCATAACAAAAGGCTTGGTCTTTTGTCTTTTGGACCACTGGCACGGTGAATTATAAGCTGCTGAAACTTTCAATATGAGCATTTGAGACTTTTTACATGTGACACATAGGCTGTCGCTTGGAAGATATCTGCTGTGTGCCACATCTCTGCTGGCCCGCATCCCACCTGAGTGGCTCCACTGCTGCTACAGCTGCTGTTTGTGTTGAAAGACGAAGGAACGGCAATATGAGAAGAATCCCAGTAGCTTGTGATTTAAATAATAAAAAGGCAAACTCTAATAACTTAAGTAGAGGGTTTGATCCTTCATGAAACAGCTGCTGAAATGATGAGCTGGCAGATACACAATCCCACTGATGTTCTCTCTGAACATTCTCCCTGCTCTGTCTGGTGACACATTAGTCACAAACTGCTACACACATATTCTCTTAAATATAGATGACTTCTCTATAACTGAAAAACAGCTCGAAGCGCTCCAAGCTGTTCACAGCTATGCTAAGTATTAATCCTTGCGAATGCAAATTATTAAACAACCTTAAAAAGCAAAATTTTATGATTTTATTACTTTTTAATCATACAATAATAATGAAGAGTCTCAAGAACATTTCCAATATAAATAGGTACTGAAGCAGAACCAGAATAAACTTTTGAAAGCAAATACAGAAACATTTGCTGTAATTGAAGCTAACTTAAATTTTTACAGATAAAAAGGAAAGGTTCTGAGCTGGTGTACAATTGTAGCGCTATGCTATTTCAGCTGTTGTGTGAAACATTGTTTGGGTATGGTGAAAACAAAGGCCTCTCAGTCTAATAATTATATAACTACATTTAAAGTAGGAAATATGCAAAAAGCTAATTGTGCATATTAGCTTTGTAAACAATTAGCACAAATCACAGATTTCATGTCTGATTTTAGATCTTCACCTTCTACGACTGGCTGGTACTAATTTTAGATGATTAGCTCCTAAATTTTAGTTTAAATTAAGGGAGGAAAACAAAAGTTAAATGGTAAATGGCCTGTACTTCTAGAGCACTTTATCAATTCAATCAAGACTGAGCACCTGGAGAGAACCCACATACGCACACATTAGTTATGAGGTCCCACAGGGGTCAACATTAGGCCCACTACTGTCTTCCTTGAGCCTTGAGTTAGTAATGTTAAGAGGTGTAATTTCTTGCCGTGTAACACAGCTTAAACTGAAATGTTCAATATTCCAGCTAAAGCAAAACAGCTTCATATCGTGTTAATTTTCTATTCACTGCAGCGATAGGCTAAATGTTATTTAGCTTTCATTTGACCATAGAATAATTTGAAACTGCAAAATATACAATACATTTTTTATTACTAAAATATCAGTATCGCAAAAAACTTCCTGGATTGCAGTCAATATTTATCTATTATCTATGCAACATACAGTATATCAAACTCCTCTACATTAGATGTCTGGAGATGTTTGTTGTTTATCGCAGCTGGTAAAAATATTAGGAGGCATTAGGAAACTAAAACTTTCTTTCTTTGCCAAACCAGCAGATGTGGCACAATGCTATTTGAAAGCTTCCCACAGCTCTGTAGAAGTGGATGATACTGGAGTCTGTTCTATTTTATGATAATGGATCATAAGGATGAAGAAAAACAAAGGAAAAGAGGAGGAGCTGGGTGTGGTGAAGAGTGTTTGTTTCCGTGTGTGTGCTTGTATGTGTGTGTGTTTGGTGCTACATCAGACAATTTGTCTCCTTATTTTACCACACAATGCATATTTCAACAAGAAGAAAAGCTTGTGGAGACAATGTCATTTTCAATCTTGCCAGCCCCTCTACTTCAACATGTCTGCTTTTATCTCCAGGTATTTTCATCCCACATCCACAGCACAGATAAGAATATCAATGCATTGATAATACTACAGTGGCGCATCTACACTCAAAATCAATGTCCGATACGACACCTAATTAAAGCAAAAACCTGACAGGTTGATTCTCAATGGTGTAGTTCTGAGAGCTGCAAACCGCTTGGGATTTTCTAAAATAGACCTACTTCTAAGAGGGCTTCATTGTTCTGCACAAACGTTGGCATATAGAAGCCAAAATTAGTCAGGCAACTTCTTAGCCAAGTGCGCTGGAGTTAGACGGGCTGCCAGATTAGTTCGCTGTGAACCCAGAACGTCATTCCTCCCATACGCCATTGTCTACCTCACAGCAGAGAGTTGGTGTAGGTTTCAGTTGCCATCGTCCTGAATTTCATTACAGTTATTGCTCTCCTTCAGTACAGTGTTTCTTGATCCATAGACAGAAGAACAAGGAAGGTAGTAGAACATAATTCCTACTTGAAATCTGATAGTTACAGCATAATGAAACCCAAATATTTGACAGTAAAATTTAAACACTTTTGGGAGCACATGGAGTCCAGGGTGTAAGCTTTCCAAAAAAAATTAGGAAGACATCAGAACTGCCTTGAAGTACAGGCTAAACCTGAAGATCAAGTTTCTGTTTAGACTGAGGTTGAAAGGGGGGGCGGGTGGGAGATATTTGATGGAGTTAGGGGTTAGGTGTACACCAATGTCACGGAGTGTAAAAGTGATTACTGTCTCTTCTTCTTTCTGCCTCCTCCCTCTTTCCTCCTGTCTGCATCCTTCAACTCCCAGGCTCAGAATACAAAGCGCCTGGCACATCAGAGCGATTTTCTCATCTCAGAGCCAAGCCGTGGCCAAAGAACATCGGGGGAAGCTTGAACCCCTTTCTGCCTTCCCTGCACCGCCGACGAAGCAGAGCAGGGCCGAGATTAGCATGTATAAATGCTCCCCGACTTATCTCTTCTTCTGATGTCAACATGCTTGAACAATCTCAGCAAGCTTTCACTAAGATTCTGCTCCCAAAGACACAGGCAGAAACAGATAGAGATTTACACACCCTGGCAGCTTTTAATATTTGATAGAAATTTTGTGCTTCTCCTCAAACTTCCTTGGAGAATAAATAATCAGCACGGTCATAATAAGTTACCCAAATGATTTATGCTCACTGGGGGTGAGAAGAAATGTGGTTCAGGAAGGCATGCAGGGAGGAGCCGGGGTTAAAGACACGGTCGAATGCGTTATTTCCATTTTGCGTCCCCTGCATTATCCATTAAATAAATAGCCTGGGGAAAATGGAACTTCACGCAGCTCGTTTCTGTTGAGGCAGCACTGTTATGCATAACGAACAGGTGATGCAGAGGTGTTGAGACCGCTTTGCTATCAGCAACAGTTGCCTCAAGCTTGCTGTGGCTGCATGCAGTGCCAGCAAGGTGGGGAGGGATGGAGAGCAGGTTGCTTGCTGATAGAAAAGGTGAAAAATGTCCCAATGTGGAATGTCACAGGAGCTAAATCGACACAGGACAGCCAAAGTGCAGCCAGCGGGCACCCGGGGAAGGACTGTGACCCAGAATCCAACAAACCTCCTGTGAGAATGCAGAAGGCCCCATCGTGGCTCTGCTAAACTGGCCACGCAACAGGAAAACACCTCCTCTTTCTCCCCAGGCTCCAGAGATGTAACTTTATCTGGGAAGCTGAGTTGGAGGAAGTTAATATAAAGTGCAATGGAGAAGTGCGGCGTCTGAGGAGCCGCTGACAACGTGCTAATGTTTTAACCTGTCAGCTCTCTGTAAGGAAAGACGAATGGATCTAGAAATAGAATATAATTACAAGGCATAACCTCCTTTCTAAAGTTTGGACAATGGATTTACTGTAGGGATATGTTCCTCTTCCCGCTTAAAATTGAACAAGATTTTCAGTGCTAAAAAGACATTACGGTAAATAAGATCTTCAAAGTTTAAAGAATTCAAGTCATTTTTTTTTCACTTCCTTTGAAATTTCATACATTTATTATAACGTTGATGCCATTATTCTTTGACTCTGATTTCATATGTTTCCTAAGATCCCCAATGGGAATATATTTGTACATCTCTCATCTTTGGCAGTTACAGTGCAGACCAGTCAAACCAGTAAGAAATGCAAACGTCATAATTACACAAGAAATCTCAACAAATTTGAAGTCTATATCTCTCCTTTCCTACACCAGACTACTTGAAGCTGTTGACAATTGGTTTGTTTTACTCAAGTAAATAAATTTTGAATTATCTGTAAACCAATGAATAGTGTAACATCCTCTTTGAAACTGATGCAATGTAGCTTCCTTCACTACTATGTCACTGAATTCAACAATTAACTCTCCACTGGTAAGAAATGTAAAGTAAGTAGAAAGACAAACCAGTAAAGTTCTAAATATACTTATGAGCTAAGGGTTTAAAAGTGCAAATGAACATTTTGCACGCAATCAAATGATAAATGTTCTGAAGGCTTTTCACACATGAACAACTACAGATTAAAAGTTACCTCCGTTAGGAATGTTGCCTTCCGTTTTTTTACTCATAAGCTTGTGATGTATTTAGGCAGAATTACCGAGGTAAGGCCCATGCTGCTGTTCTCCTGTAATAGTCAATAAGGAATGGTCCAATTGTCACCAAGGACCACCTGATTACATAGACAACCCCCAAACCACAGCTTGTGTGAGCAGGTGATTGCTTGTAGGCTGTGCCCTAGAATATTATCCACAGAGATGGTAAATGAGGTGTTCAAGGGGGGAGGGGACACAGCCCTGATGATTCATGTGATCAATCAGTGGGTTATTTTTCAATATTTCACACTGATGTAATCGTCCTAAAAACACATTAACATTGAGAGAGTGCTCCGCAGAGGGATAATGGCTGTTGTTTGCGCTATTACTGAGTCAAACTCTTCCATCCTTGAATGACAGATGTGCCTTAAATACAGATAAAGGCTGTGGTGTGAAGAAATATGGTCAGTCCATAGCACAATTAGAAAATAAATAAATACAGCATAAAGCCCGTAATGAGGAGGGGCTGAGAGTGCATGATTATTCACATGTGCAGACAAACAGCAGCGGCAAACCAAAACGAAATGCATATTAATGCAATTCATATTCATGACAGTGGAATAGAGGCTATTATGAGCTACTTTCAATCACATTTGCATTTACATTAGAAGCCTGCAGTTGAAATGTAAACGTAGAAAATGAACATACACTAATATTGTTGCAAACATGGTATTGGTTTACGAGCAAGTCCTCTGAAGTGTAGCAAAGACCACACAGGCATATGGTCTAGTTGGTAGTAAAAACTATCTCTGCATTCGTGTAAATTAACCCTGAGTATTAGAGCTCTCTTCCATTTTTCTTTTCCTCTCCAAAAACATGCATTCAAGAGGGCAACATGAAGCGCTGGATTTGCACACTGGGAGTTGACTGCCAAAAAGAATGGAGCTTTGTGGACGAGGGGGAAATCCCTCCTGCTGGATTTACGCCCTGTCCGAGCCAACCCTGTTTTAAAGCAAGCTGGATAAAACAAAGAAAGTAAAAGAAATGCTGGAGCAAAAAAATAAAAAATAAACTGGGCAGTGAAAAATAATATTCACTGCTGCTGTGGCAAATGGAAAATATCAACGCAATAAATTATACGTCAGAAACAGTCATTGAGTTTGTGCATGTATGTTTAAGCTTTTCCAGTTATGTTCACCAATCATTAGACGATTAAAACAAACAAGAACATTGACAATGAGAGGAGATATTCCAGGGATGATTCTGTGAGCTCTTAACGAAATAAGTCTGGTTATGCATCTGTCTCTGGAGGCCAAAAAACTCATGGATATTGACTTGTAAACACCAGTGTTACAAGGGCCATAATGAGGATCTTAAAATAAATAACAGCAACAGAGCCATAATACGTTAACACCAAGGTAACACATAGCTGTCAGTGAGATGGTACTCAACATTAAGTCTGTGTGTAAAACCTGTTCTAAAAATGTGCCAAGTTTTTACAAAGACACAAAAAAATTGCATAATACCATTCTGAAACAAGACAGTCCTTTTAATGAGTATCCAGAGAAAGTACAGTGACATGAGTTGTCCAAAGATGCCATATTTCCCCTACCCCACTTGTTGCTGTGCATTGCTAGTCAGCTGACTGAATAAAGGCCGAGAAACGTTTTCTCCAATTAACCCGCCTGTGGTCTTAGCGCAATGCTCAGGAAGAGTGTGGTAAATGCCGGACAGCGGAGAAGCGAGGTCAGGGGGGTCGTCCCATCAGACCGTCAGTTTCCAAAACCACACAAAAAATCTCGTAAGAGCACACAACTCCATCATTGGGAAGTAAGTGCGACCCCACCAGTCTGCGTAATTTATAATAAATAAATATTTTTCTTTTTACTATATTTTAGCAGCAGAAAGTGGGTTTCTGTCATAAATTTTAACAATTAGCTCATTGTTTGTAGATTTGTTAGGAAAAACCATGCAATCGTGAGAATGTCATATAGGACCATATCTAGAATCAAGGAACCATATGAGCTTTTAGAGTTTAATTTTCATTCCTCACACAAGATTTCTGAAGTCTAGATGCAAAACTGCATAAATAAATCTGTCCTTTTGTTTGGTTCAGAGCTAAAAAGAGTATTTGTATTGTACTGGCAGATGGAAACAACTTAGCTTTTCATGTGGGAACACATTGAGCTAACCAGGCTGTGCAATGACAATAAGCCTCCAGGATACAGAGTTGATATATATTTACTGAAGAAAACGGAAAATAATTCAGCAAGACTCATACTTTCCAATTACAACAGGCATAGCCAGATGTTACCAGTTTTATATAAATAGAAATGTTTACTAAACTTTTAGTTTTAGGCAAAAATTTACCTCACAGATTTACTTTGTTTATACAATCGTTCAGCAAGTAGTCAAAATCGGCCAATTTTCCCTTAATCGGCTCTGACTGGGAGGGGAAATACTTTTTAAAAATGCTGTCTTGTTGAGTAAATGCATACAACTGAAAAATATCACACTTTGTACAAGTATATCAGCAACCAGAATGTGTTTTGATGCACTTTGTTTTGAAATAAGTATAAATCAGATCAAAAATAGACATATGCGTTGGTGAACATTTGTGGGTTGGCTTTGTTATCCATTTTATATTGGATTATAAACTACTATTTGCATTAGATAAAGCTGCAGCTCTTTTATCTCTGTTATAGACTTGTTATGAATATGAGTTGGAATGTGCAAGAAACCTTAATTGGCTGTTTATGCTAACAGGTTGCAGATTGCAATTTTCATGGATTCCATTTTTTATATCTGAGTCTTCAGTTCACAGATTCAACTGTAATTAAATGTACTGTAGATGCTAACTAAACTTTCACTTTTAGAAATATAACACAAACATATGCACAAGGGGGGGTAAAACATTACATTATGTCAAAGGTTTACTACAGTATTTCATGGTGGATAATCAGAGTAACAAGTTTAGCCTTCTTTCCTGTTTCTTTTAATTGTCAAAGCAGAATGAAGATTGAGTCGATGTGAAAGTGACATCACTCCCAATGTGTAGGTTAACATGTAAACTAGTGGGGTTGTTGCACTCTCATTTGTGTTAATCAAACTTCTCTAAGTTGTTTGTGTAATGAAATTACTGCTGCCAGGGAGACCTGGGGGGACATCAATTAGCCAGATAAGCAAATGAAAATAAATCACTTTTTATCCAATGTGCAGTGGGCCTGCATGTGTGTCCAGTAAACACAGTAAAAACAGGAAAAGGTTTTGTTCAGCATTTTGAGGCCCCATAAATCCCAGTGACAAGTGTTTTTTTAAAGCTGTGTAAAAAGCTAACTTACATCTGGTTTAAAGCTATGATAAGCATTAATGTTACTTTTACTTTGGATGATTTATATCCATGGATGTAAGTTTACTTTTAGTCATTGTAGTTTTTCTCATTTCCTATTTAACAAAGATTACAGCGAAGATTACACGGTTCCAGATAAAGGATGACTGATGAATGAGATGTGATGGATTCTAATTACAGCTGGCACACTTTTTTTGTTTGTAGTTTTTTAGATTTATTGTTCAGGACTATTGTCAAGTCTGGTGGTTCTGCTCACTTTCATGCCTCAAAAAGCGAAAACAAGGCAACTTGGTTTGGGCAGAGAAACGGCTCTATCAAACTTAAAAGTATTGTGTTTATTCTGTGAGATGCGTGGACTCCGTGCACACTATCTACTGACGGTTGAGATTTCATAATTGACTGGATTTCCTGCATTTCCTGTGACAAATTTCTTAGTTTTTCACAATCTAAATGGATACCACCAGGGCAGCCACCACTGGTTGCACCGACTCTCAACCTCATCACCGCGGTGTTGCATACAAAAAAGTTCAATGTGAACACCGTTTCCTACTGACCAGTTTTTACTGTGATACACTGAAAAAAATTTGACTCTGCGCGAACGTCCTGATAAGTGGAAGAAGCTGAACAAATAAATTATGAGAGGTAAACCCTGATTATCTTAAATGTGCTTTTAAAAATAAAGTTGAAATGATACATTTAGATGGCTACAGTATAGGTTAATAAATAACCAAAATAAATATTTATAATCATCACTGCAACAATCACCGTAATAAAAAATATTAGTATAATAAAAGTAATGAAATAATTGTTACATTTTTGCTTGAAATTGTTTGTATAATAATAAAGTGAAACAAAGTTATTTCATCTCAAGGTTATCACCCAACCCCACATAATGCGTATGCTCTCTGCCATGCTGTTGTTTGTAGATGAGAATCTCTGACCAATCGATGTGAGGTGTCAGCTGTTGAATGTAGAGGGAAGTTGAGTAAAGCACAGATTGTAAATAAAATCTTGAAACAAAACAACTGGTTTATCTCCTGGAAATACATTGTATTCTAGTCCCTTTTAAATGTATGTATGTATGCGTAAAACAAGATAGGTGAACTAAACAGGATGCTTTGGGCCGGATGACAGCTATCATCCTCTGAGTACATCGGAAGTAAATAATCATTGGTCACTTCCCTCTGAGACGTGGCCATTATAACCAGAGGTTTCCCAGACTGTCATGAGGGGGAAAATAGGTTGTAGTACAGTGCAGCACAAAATGCTGGAAGTAAGCCAAATGTCTCCACCAGGTAGCAGGAATCTCACATGAGATGACAGTGGTGTTAATGGATGTGATCAAGGCAGCTGGGTGAATAATTCAGTCCTGCTAATTGGCTAAATTAATAAATAATGCAAGTCCGTTTGAGGAGGTGCAGAAGCTGCATGTGTATCATCTTATTGGAAGGAGTTTAAATGCTTTATCTGGTGCATCTGTCTATGCTAGTGGCTAAATAAGCGGCTTCCTCCTCCTTATTGATGCCTCGATTGCAGGGGAGGATGTGTCTATGTGGGACGAAGATGTCAAAGTAAACAATCAGCCTGACAACATAATTGCATAATAACCCCCGACCCCACCGCAAATTTGATGCTTAAATTGTCTCGGTCTCATGTCAAGTCCCACAAGGTTCTATGCTGTCACAGCAGCAGTTCCTTCTGACCGTGGCTGATCCAGAACCAGCCGACTGCACAGATAAAAAAAATTACTGCATTTATGTAAAAGTTAGCAAAGCATGCTATTACAAATTCCTGCCTTTAGATCTCATACCAGACACTACGGCTGTAGAATCTACCTAGAGTATATAATTTTAAGATGTGAAAGGAAAGCAGAGGTGTGTTTAGCAAAAAAAAATGGATACTGGAGAGAAAGAAAAATTGATTTTACAGTAAAGCTGATTTATATGCCATGTTCAAGGTATCTAATTTCCAGGGGGTGCATAAAATCAAAGTCTTGTCTCTTTGTCTCCTGGTAAATGCCTCCAAACTCCTGTTGGGATCCTCCAGGAAACAATCAATACGTTGAGGTTTGCTCATAGGATTTCTGACAATCCAAAAGCATCTGTTGTAGAGTTAAATGGGATCTATGGACATGAGAAAAGCAGAAACAGAAGGCTAAGTTGATCGCGGAAGCCAATCAAAAACTAAGTTTTGTTTTGTCAGAACTAATGCTCAGAACCATCCAACAAAACAAACAAAAAAGACTCAGGTTTCCAGTTGTGCCATGCTCTTTCCATTTTCTGATGGACTAAATATCACTGTGAGATTTTTAAAGCTTTAAATATTGTTTAATTATGTTTTTCGGAGAAATTCTGGTGACTTTCACAAAATAGCTGACAGATCGCTACAATTTAGGTGACTACTGAAGGCAATTGGCTACACTAGATGTTATTAAGAGGTGTCAAAATAAAGAAGGACTGAATGCAGAATGCTTTTCAGGGGTTTTTGATAAACAAATATGAAAACTATGTGCTACTTTGTATGGGTCTTTTACATACAATCCTAGTGTAGCACAATGAAGTTTACAGTGTTATGAAGAAGTTTGAGGTATGTAAACACTTTCACAAGACACAGTTTATGAGTATGGCATTGGTCTCCTTATGTGATTCTGAGGAAAAAGATATTTTCAGAAAATTAAGGATTATATTGTTAACATTTTTGTAGAGACAATTATAGAATTTTATTTAAAAATAAACAGCAGAGTATTTTGTACAGATTTTCTTATCCTCATTTTCCAATTCCTGGCTTGCAACTAAAGAAAAAAAATGTTTCTCAAATGTCTCATTTGCATGCAAAACGTAATTTTAGGCTAGAGAATGACGGCATAAAAAAAAGCAGAATTCCATGCATGTTTCTTCCTTCTGCTATTAGTTGGACATGCTCATCTGACAGCAATCTCCTTCCTGTCTAATATACAGTCAGACCTAGTTACAGTAGCAATTACTAGTGTTCAGGTTAAGATTAATTGAATTACTGTGTGGGTTCTCTGCACTCGCCTGTGGGCCCATCAATCACAGGCCCTGCTATTACACAGCCCCTTTATCACCCTTTTCCATCTTTATGTAAAAAAGGCAGAGGTTGCGCAGTTACACTCCATCTATCAACGAGCAAGTCCAGGGTGGCAAACTCAATTTCTAACAGATTCCTCCCCTTAATCAAGCCACCTGACATTCAGAGGTAGTTAGTAGAGTCTGCATGCTTGTTTTTTTTATTATTAATATTTATTTTTTATTGTTATTATTGTTATTATTCTGATGAGTAAACTGCAAAAGATCTGAAAGACTCAAGCTGGGATTCACATAACTTTGACCTGAGGCCTGGAAAACAAAGACTAAACCTGTGCTTGTGATAAATTTTATTTGATCGTTTGCTGAGGGACATCTTATTTTATACAGTGAATGGATGCTTTATGAAATGCAACCACTCACACGTGAAATACAAAAGACTTTGTTTGAACAGCTGGATTTCTATTTGAAGAATCGGGTAGCTTTTTCAAACCGCGCATGCAACAGATCCACGGTGCTTCTGTTTGAATAGAAAAGCTCTCGCAGCAGATTAAGTGGCACTCTGTCATTCTCTCTCCATTCACCACCTCCATTATTAGATATTTTAAAAATTGTACAGGATATCCAGTGGTGGTCTTTACTGATGCCAAACCCTAATCTTCAGCATGTTTTATTTCACTCATCACTACTGTGAGAGTTTTTGTTCGTAGTTTAGCTGGAATATGCAGAATACGCTGGATATGGAGGTGCTGAAAGCTTGAAAATAACATCTGAAAGAAAGGATGTTGGTCTCTTTGGTAGTGGTGCCAAAAAAGTGCCAATCCCCCTCAAATGGACTCAGAGAGCCACGCACACATGCCTCGAGCTCTGCTGCAGTGTGCTGCATGTAGACAGAGGTTGGGCAATCAAACCAGGGTTGTGCCTAAGGTGCTGTCTGCCATAGCCTCTACCCATGTCTGCTGGGCAGACTCTGCCAAAGCAACTGGCATGGCCGGAGCCCCCGATGGAGAAGACTGAAAGCGCCGTTCGCTGCCATCCTATCACCACACCGGCAGCTGCAGATAATGCACACTGTGAATGTTACGGCGTCCATGCCTTTAAGCACAGACACGAGAGGAAAACAAATCCATGTAAGTCAATAAGCTCATGGAAAACACTTGAAAAGACTTTCCTGCTCAGTGAACACACATCAAGAGCTGGCATGAGGAACTTCTCTGAGTAGCAATTACACAAAATGCTTTTCAGCTTGCATTAACTTTTGATACCTGTGATACACAGACATATGTGATTTGACCTTTAACCTTTTTCCAACTGCTTATCTCCAGGTCACTTTAAAAAGTCCTTACTAGACTTTTGGGGTTTGGACAAAATAACATTTTATTCCATGCGACTGGTGCCCTAAAATGTCAAAAATATGAATGTTTTCATGGCTTCCAAAGGCGTTGAGTCGAGGAGTGTGGTTTAAATGCCTGTTAATAAATGTCAAAGTTTCTCTTACTTTGCTAAATTAGAAATTAAGAAAGCTTTAATATTTCACCAGACTAGGCCCAAAACCAACCACTTTCCAGTGGGAGTGACCTTTTGGCAAAAACAACAATGTGTGTTTGTGTGTGTGACTTTCTCAGATTAGCAGTTCTCATTTATATTTTCAATAAATAAAGTGTTTATTTTAATGATGACTAAGTAAATTTTAATTATGAGGAATATACATACATTTATTTGCTCTTATTTGTAATATTGATCACTCAAAGCAAAAGTCATTAATTGTTTATTGATTTTTGTTATATTGAGGCATTGATTTGATTATGAGTAAATAAACTTAGTTTAATCTCAATACATACAAAAGTGTGAACTTGCCAAAAGTATGTTTTTCTAAGGTTTTGTATTTTTTTTTGTCCGTCAAACTGAATTGCTTAGGTGATCAGACTAATTTTAGTAACAGAATAAGATAACAAGAGTAAATAAAAAAGCAGTTTTTAAATTATCTTCATTTATCAAGCCACTAAATATTGACAAAGATCCCAAAGCAGGAATATAAAATGGTGGACACAGGAGAAAAGGGTTTCCTTCATTTCATTGGCTCCCAAGATTTCCACAGCGATGGGTCTTCCTCTTTTTCTGTGGCTCACTGTTCTCCTTTTTAGTGGAAAATGTGGAGAGCTCCCTTTCCTGTGATAAAGCTGCAGCCTGAGAGATGGGAAAGAAAGATCCATCACGCTAAGGCATAGGCTTACCCCGCCAATCCACACCACAGAGAGTCGTAAAACATACATGCTCCATCCATACATCATTTACCGAGCCCCTCATTGCCCGAATAACGTGGTTTGGCCTCACCGTTTTGAAATCCTGATGCTCTCTGGCAAACCCTCTGAAAGTCTTACTATGCATGAATTCTAGAGGTTGTTTGAGGAAGAATAATACTTAACCGCCATCGACCTTTGACTTTATATATAGTACAGAAAAATCTTGATTTCTGTTTTAAGCTATTCCCTAGAGAGCCTAAGGCCAACATTGCAGTACTGTTAGAAAACATTACTTGGCAGGTTTAGATGGATTTGAGAAAAAAAAACCCATCAATGACATTCAGAGACTTGCCAGAACAGTGATGGCTTCAGGTAGCTGAAAATAGCTTTCTGAGCTTCAGACATGAAACAATTGCTTTTCAAAAGGTCACACATCTTAACTTCAGACACAACACAATACAATAAAACAATACTCTCCATCACAGCTTGACTGTACAAAAATACACAGCTCTGTAATGCTAAGTGAAATAAAAAAAAAAACTGACCTCAAGTTCTCATTCGGAAATATGAATCCCAGAATAAATGCCTCATAAAGTCGCGACTGAAAGCTCATAAAAGGCCAACAGCTGCTAAGCTGAGACACAACCAGGTCATATAGGTTGCCGACTTGTGTACACATAAACCCAAAAGTGAATAAACAACTGAATCCTAGAAACAATGTAACCTGATCCCAGTGTTGGCATACCATCTGTTGGCACTGCGAGCTCCGAGGCTGCTGTGGTCGGCTGAAGCCCTCTGGACGACCCTCCTGACTGATCAATCACCCTTCCTTTCTTCACATGTTCATCAAAGCCCCGGGAGGTGCAGATCCCTGACACCTGAAATATCTGCACCAAAGCAGGACACCGGCCTCCCAGTTCAGGGAGACAACAAACAGTCTTATTTTAGGTGTGTCAGGTGAATGCATCAGGTGTGAGCAGTGGAGATCCAGGTGGGGTCTGCACCTGCTGCCTGTCCTCACCCACCCATTGGAGGGCAGATTCTCGGGATTCCACAGGGCAGCTGCTGACAGGCACTACTTTTGATATTTCCCTTGCTTCCATCTACCTCCCCAACATGGGACCTACAAGGGTCAGCTGCAGAGAAGTCGGCGAGGGGGAGGGAGGTCAAGAAGTTGGGGGGAAGATGGTATGAGAGGGTTGGGGTGCCGTGGTCGTGGTCTGCATGCCTTCACCAAGAGGTGAGCGTCCAGGCTGTACAATTATACCCCCGATAATCACTTTCACAATCCAAAGGCTCATGCTCAGGAGGTCTTTTGGTGATCACATTACCTCCCGTCCACTGAGCGTGTGCCCTCTGCAACCCCTGTCATGACCTCCTCCACCTCCGTCTGGACCTTCCGCTCCACCTGCCCCGGAAAACCCTGCTGCTTTTAACAGATGCTACAGAAAATCTGAGGCAATTGTTGTAAAATATAATAAAATCTGCAATATGTAGAAAACTTTTTTATTATTATTTATAGATCAAATAAGCATATCACATTACTTAAATTTTATGTTTTTACCTGAGAAATTTGCGAAATTAAATTCAGGGAAGATTTTATTTTAACTTCAAAGGGAAGCTCTCAGTAACTAGGAATATTTTCAAACTGATTGGTAAATTGTATAATCAATACCAAGTAAACTGACACATCTTTAGGGCACAGGGTATTTCAGTGGGTCAAATTCATGATGTTTAAAAACTTTCCTAGATGTCATAATTAAAACTGACCTTGACTAGGGTCAAACGTCCAAACGTTAGTCTGTTAAAAATGTGTTTCCTAGTATTCCAAATGTTTCTGGATTCTTCACCTCACTAAAATACTACATAAACAGGATTCCTAAACATTTTACAACTAAGAATTCAATTCAAATATTCAAAAATGTCTCAATAGCCATATTTTTATGCTGTGCAATAATGGTCAATGTGAATTTATGGTAGATATTACTGCAGGGTCCAGGCTCGGTGGATGGGTCCCAATTTTTCCACACAGAATAGTAACTGTTTCTAAATACATGCCTTCCTCTGAAAGCCTGTTGCTTTCATCTCCAGGTTGCCATACAACCTTATCTTTTACACACCTTACACCTGACTTTATTACAGTGACTGACAGCAGTCACTGAATTGACTTGTCACAGTCCATGTTTAGAACCCCAGCAAGTTCACAAAACTTTGTGAAATGCACAGTCTCTTGTGATAAAGGATCAAATTATAGATAAGATGCCAATTAATTTGATTTCCAAAAAAAAACCACTGCAATTATTCTGTTTTCTTGGTTGCTGCTCCAAATTATATGTCATGTAGTTTTGTCACAGGTTAACATTTAAATTTTAGAACCTCATCAGAACAACTGAATAATGCAAGAGCGTTTCTCATGAAAATTTGATAAACTCACAGAAGACACAATGAAGGAATGCGCAAAGGTAAGACTTAAAAAGTTTAATATAAAACTTGGTAAGGAATATTTAGTCGTAACAGGGACTTTTTGCAGAGCTGATCAAGTTAACTTTGATGACGACCCTTAAATTTTCACTAAAATGTGTAGTCTATGCTACTAAAAAAATTGTCCATAAGCTGCTGTTTGAACTGCCAGGGACAAAAAAGAGAAAGGTTTTGAAAATATCCAGTGGCAGAGTTATTTATTTTTTTTTTATAATTTTTTTAGGAATGTTCCTTAGCTCCTCAGAGTTTATAAAGAACAACTAAATGCTGCTCAGAACTGGAGTGGGAAAATCAGAAGTAATGTTTCCCAGACTAATGGCACAATTACAGACCCATCTTTGCACAATTATGTTGTTTTGCCCTAGTAGAGATTTTTTTAAATTTGAGATCCTAATTCATATTTATTTTCTCTTTAAATATTACTTTCATTGTCACTTTCAATAAATTATGTTGTTTCCCATAAAAGGTCCAATCAAGGTTTCCACCTTCTTAAGGCTAATTAATTAATTCCCACTAAGTTTCTTTTTAAAATATTATTGCTCATATATAAAGCAGTGAATGATAGGATCTTCTGACTAAACAGAACATTATGAAAAAGATCTGTTAAAGACATGTCTATTTATTCAGGCAGTGCTTAGGTTTAAAAATACTTCTTCATCATAAATGTATTTCCTTCCTTTTCTTGTCTTTTCAAAATTGCATGAGTTCAGGCATATTTGCTTGCTTTTATGTTTTTATCTCCTGTGGTTTTGAGTTTTATGACATTTTCTCTTATCTTATTTCATAGATCACTTTTAAAAGCTATCTGTAGAAATGCTTTGTGAATAAATTATTCATTGATATATTATTTTTTAAAGTCCATAACGTAATAGAAAATTGACAAAGGCAGTAGCTTTAAATTAACCCACAAACAAATTAAAGAATTCTAAGATCATGTCCCTAGTTTTTATATCTGTGCATCACAGATATTAAATGATGAAATATATTGAAACTATCTTACAAAAACCTCCAGAATGAATGTTTTTACATAAAAGTGAAGCCAAAATTGAAGGATTTGTGAAAACTAAGAACACTCCTAAAAACCTACACATAAACATAATGAGTTAATATGATCATAGAGGTGTTATGTTCATTTTCAACCTTCTGTAAAAACAGCAATGGAAATAAAAAGTGTCATAGAGCTAATTAGATTAAGATTATATTTTCACAGAAACTGTTCCTAAAAAAGGATTTCTGCTGGACTGAGTCTTCAATTGCAGCTGCTGTGTGTTTCACACCAAAGCAGTCACAAGACAAGCAATGCAAATAAGTATTATTTTTACTGCTGTGATTTAAATATTGTAAAATTTCCAAGAGGCTGATTAAATTACAGAAAGCTTTGTATAACATGAGCACATTACTGTTGTAAGATGAACACAAGGTCTTAATGTATAACCTCTCGCAGTTGGAGTTGTGTCATTCTTTCCAACAATTTGCCGAACTTCACAGAACAACATAAGGAATACGAATCAACAGCAGATGAGGACAACATTTAAACTCAGCAAACCAGATAAAAGAGCCAACAGATGAACATTGATTTAATGCTGCTTTTTATGAGTTTTCTACCAACTCTAAATGGTCTTTTCATAAAAAAAACAAAAAAAAAAACATTTGGCCAAACCAACCTGCCTAATCAGTTACAATTACAGGGGGGAAAACTATAATGGCTTTTTGAAAACTCTTATGGATTTCCAGTAATTTTACTTACTTAAAGAATTACTTTTGGATCTTGAGTTATACTTGAAAATCAGAAATAAAATTCTTCATTTGCTCTGAGTTTATCCACATCTAAAACAGTCTGGCGGCACTAATCACAGAGCGACAGAGGGAAAGAGATCTGCGTAAGAAACATCAGCAGTTGCAATCACAAGTCAACGGTGGGTCATTGCATTTATAATCAAGAACTGTTTTTTTAACCATTACAGAACTCTGTCTTAAGTACCTGCACTGTTAAAGGAACGGTACGGCTTAAGATAATGTGATTTTTAGAATTTTCTACACAAACATACACATTTTTTGGGATTTTTTCTGGTTTTACAAATATAAAAAAATATCACATAAAAATTTCACTCCTATAAACCATAGAAAACAGATTTCCTCTAATGCACCTGTTTACTTTAGTTAGTCACCTTTTTAAGCACATCCACATATAGTTGGGTTTGTT
This sequence comes from Alfaro cultratus, assembly GCA_903066825.1. Classification (NCBI taxonomy): domain Eukaryota; kingdom Metazoa; phylum Chordata; class Actinopteri; order Cyprinodontiformes; family Poeciliidae; genus Alfaro; species Alfaro cultratus. The sequence goes on from CAEFZX010018050.1 coordinate 25,804, forward strand.
CTTTGTGTGGTCATATATGTTTTTATGGAGCGTAATTAGCCCACTCAGGGATCAGGTGAGGCCTAATCCAAACGGTCTTTAGCCGTCTGAAGGACAGGTGAAAGCCTGGGTGTTCAGTAACCCAAGTCGGCCAAAAACATAATAGTTACTACTCTGTAGCACGGACCTCCGCCTTACTTCACAGTGCTTGTGTTTGACCTGCTTGTTCGCTTGGCGTGTCCATTTCCACAACAGCCGGAACAAGAACAGGTTGTGTGTGTCGTTAGAGTAATGTACGGTGAAATGTAACACCAACTGACTGGATACTTGGTTTGTTTAGTGTGTAAAAAAAAACACTCGAAACAATATGAAACATCTGAAATCTGATTTTGATTTAAAAAAGTAAACTTCAAGGATATACATAAAACTTCTCAAAAATTTATTTTGGATTCAAAAATATATTGACCCCTCTGCATTTCCTGGTTCCCTGGGTACAGAAGTGTACAAAGCCTTAAATTAATCTTGTAATTGCAGTGGCATAATCACACATTGAAAGTTTCAGCAAAATCCAACTGGAAATTACTAAAAGAACTCCTCTAGTAGTTCCTCTAATTGTAGAGGAACTACTAGTTCCTCTAGTATATTTACATTTATAAATGTAACTATAAATGTAACAACTATTTATTTTTTTATACAAAGGCACATTTCCCCATGCTGCAATATGGGAAAGAGAAGAAATTCCAGAACAGTGTTAATCTGAAAAAGGAAGGATAAAGCTACAAAAATATAGCCCCCAGTCTAAACCTGTCTTTGGCAGCGTTTACAATCAAAGCAGAAACTATAAAAGTTACAATTGCAACGAACAAGAATGTAAAACTCTTGAGGATGTTTTATGTTTCCAATAAGAAGCTAAAGATGCATTGGAAAAGTTAGGCAAGTGTAGAAGTTTTCCTGTCAGATTAAAAGCTTGTGTTATTAACTATTTTTCAATCTTTCTGCAAAACACACAGAGTGTGTCACACTGAAGGAAATGATCAAAACATGCATTTTAGACAAAGGTTTTAGTTTGAAGTTAAATAAGTCCAGGAAGAGAACACAATGTAATAAAATATATATAACTGTTGGGATTAAATGGCATTTGCAAAACAATCTGATATTCTTAATTCGGTAAGTCACCATGTATGTCAAGTGTTCATGTTTACGCTCAGCTTTTTAACAATCACATAGAATATGTTTCATAAACATACCATACCACAGAAGAGGAATTTTAAGAGTTTCTTAAAATAACTGTAGCCCAGCAGCACGGCGGCAGCAGCAACTTTGTCAAGTAGTTTATTGGTTTAACCATTGCAATCAGACCGATTTCTTGGTTTCGACAAGCACCAGTGAAGCACAAGAAAATACCTTTGTATGCCCTCAAACCAACACCTCAGAATGAACAAAGTTCAATCACAATCTTAGTGGAAAAAAAAGAAACACAAGCGCCATCAACAGGAGGACTCTCAGGCGTTGTAGAGAAGAGCCGACAAGATGAACTCCAACTGAGTGGACTGTGTTCTTCTAACAGTTATTTATTCCTCTTTCTAATTCAAGGATCTTTTTGTTGTTTTAATGGGCAGCATTAAGGTGGAGCGGCACGGAGGTCTGTCCTCGGAGCCGCGATCCAAATTCCAGAGAATCTTGGCAACTCCTCGGGATAGATGGGACCCTCATGGATATAAAACCCCACAATGGATGAATAGGTAAACAGAAGAGTGTGAAAGAGTGATGGCAAAAAGAGAATGTTCACTCTCAGCAAGGCACAAAGAGGGCGGTGTGTGAGTAGGAGATGGGAGAAAGCCAAAATGTTTAGGGGGCGCGAAGGGGAGGGGGTGAGAGGGGACTCTGAAGGGAGTTGTTGGTGAACGAGAGTAAAAGTTTGGTCTCTGGGCTTTTAGGCGGAGCTGTGCGTAGTGTTAACTCAATCAAAAGGGTGAATTACACCTCCTGAGACACTCAGGTAACCTTTCATTATGGCCCTAATCCTTCTTAATAACAGAGCCGCAATGTCGGCAATGCCCCATTAGACAGAGAGCCACTGAGAGGAAGAGCCATTATTCCCCACAGGCCTGCAGAAATGTGAACACACCAACACTCACTCACAGAGTTTCAGCAGTGACAGATGAAATCAATCACAAATTCGACATGAGCTGCAGAAACTCCTCCATGAGGAAAAAGAGGCATTAAGGGAGAGTAAATGTGTATTTACGTGGAATCTGATTCTCTAAAAGAAAAAACAAACTACAGAAGCCATGAATAAGTTTTTAACCTTTCTGGTTAACAAAAACCACTTTAACTCTAACCTTCCTGAAGCCTTTAAGGTAATCTAGACCGGCTTAAAATGTTACAATTTCAGAATCTCAAACATTTTCCAACATATCACTTTAAAGTTCTTTTACTGAGTTGCCACGGTGACATAGTAAAACAGCATCATCCCCTCCCCCGAACGTTGCTGCCCACTGTTGGTCAGCAGGCTGAAATAAAAAAGATCAGTACTATTTCCCTTCACTTCCAAATAAGACAAATTCAGCTGTAAATGTTTCTGGCTGCTAAGAAACGCATGCTTTCACAGAATCAAGCAACACCAACCATCCAGTTGACATTGTTTCTAATACTGGTAGCAAACTAAGAGCAACATTTATGCAGCTCATAATCTGACTAATTGGCCAGCTTTTGTCATTTTGGTTTACTAGTACTCTTCTATGAAAAATGGCAAAAAGGTTTTGACACTCATAGGTACTTAAAAGCTATTACTAAACATCTGTTTATTTTATATTTTTGATCCAGTGTAAAAATTTAAATCCTAGGGACTAAATGCTGTAGAGAAGACTAGTGTATCATTTTGAAGTTTTGTGTAAATATTGTTAGCATTTAGGAACATATCTCACTTTGTAACAATTTAGCTTGTGAGCTATCTGCAGGATATGTATAATGGTGTAATTGTGGAAAAAAATATTTGTAGAAAATTTAGAATGACAGAACAAATAGTTAAATCATGTGTCTGTCTTACCATGACAGGTTTAAAAAGAAATTAGGTTACAAATGTTTTGAGAAACTTTTGACACAAATTCTGACTCAGCAGAGAAAATGCGAATCACAAATTATCAAAAATATTTTAACTACCGTACTTGTTTTTCCTCCCTTGGTTGTTTCTAAAACTGGCTTAAAGTTTGTTTCCATGGGGTTTGACTAAAGAAGCTAAAGGTGGTCAAGCCTGAAATGTGAAACAAAATGAGCCGCTTGATAACATCTAATAAAACCAGAGCCAACACAGCTTCAATAAATCAACAGGCTGTGCTGATTTCAGCAGCAATTAGGCTACTTCTGAGAGTTGAGATTCAAAATAAAGATTTCTGGACTGTGACATGTCTTTATCAGTGATGTATGGGAGGCCAAATAAAACACAAGAAAAGCACTATCTATCACTGTGGCAATTTAATGACTCAGAACAGCATAATCCAGTTCCTTTCAAAGATTCCCAAAGATTCTGACTGAATGGCAAGCCAAAACAGACACAGTCCGTACATTACGTTAAGAGAAAAGAACTGAACACAATGCAACATAGGTGGACAATGGAACTTACTAATATTTACGATGTTGAAAGCAAAGTGGTTATTTGGAGAAGCAGCAAAACCATTATTTCCATGCTCTAATGACTGACTGGAGCTGCAAACAAAACAAGTTAAGGGACAAATGATCAAAGAGTCATATCAAAGAAGAGAAGAAGCAGGCTAATGTTAGGTTAGTATCTCAAAACCATAAAGAAATTAATACAGAAAGTGGGGGGTGCAAAAATTCTGAGGGATGAAATATTAGCCACTCTTAAATAAATAAAAAAAAAAGTCCATCCTTATTTGAATATGAAAGAGTCTGATAAAATACAACCACAATCCTACTGGAAACCATCTATCATGTATCTGCAGTTTATTTTTTTATTTTTTTTGGCAATTGTAGCTCAATTAGTGGTAGACTAAATGTCTTAAAATCGCAAAGTTGTAAGTTTGATTCTCCTGTCACATGTTGATGGGCCTTAATCCCAACTTCCCTTACAACTTGCATATTGTTGTGTGTGTTTGTCAATGCGAATGCGTGTATCTAGCTGTAGTGTAGATCGCTATGACTGGAAAGGTGCTATGTTAATTCAGTTTGTTACCATTAGAACTTTTTAAAGCTTTGCTGAAATATTAGGATAACCCACAACAACACAGTTGGGTTATTCTTACATTGATCTATTAAAAATTTGTACATTAACCACTAAAAATAAATAGTTTTTTAAGGTTAAATAATGTGCTTAATTTGTGAAACAGTTTTGAAAATGAAAAACATAAAAATTTAATTTGGTATTTAACAGTATTCAAAACTATATCCATTGATAACTGTATCCAGACGATTAATAACGTCATAAAGCTCTATAGTGTGGGAGCACATTGAAGGCATGCAAGTGTCATTTATGCACATTATATTCAGGGCAATCGCAACTTTTAACTTAGCTGTTTTCATATCACAATTTGATGTTACACTTGTAAAAACTTTATTTTATTTACTCTTGTTTGCAAATCTGGGCAATTTGATTTGTTGAGACGTGAAAAAATAATGAAGTTTAAGGTTTTTCCAAAAGAATATGCGCTCATGCTTTAATTGTAACGTTTTGCTTGCAAGATTTAAGCTAACTAAATACAAAGAAAACATTACCCACTGGTCATTTTAGACCTTTAATTTGATCAAGAAATCAGATTTGGACATTTTAATAAATCCCGGAATAGATTGGAACTCATTTTAGTTTTAATATTCTGCTTCATTTAAGTTTGAGGAACATTTACACAAATTAGACAACTTATGTAAGTGCATTTTCTTCCTTCAGTATAAACTATATTATTTGTACATATTTACCTGTACCACTCCAGTCCGTAGTCATAGTTACGGTCGAAGAAGTGCGGCTCCGCTCCCACTGCCCTGATGTCCGGATGTACCCGTAGAAACTCCAGCAGAGCTCGGGTCCCTCCTTTCTTCACCCCGATGATGAGAGCCTGGGGCAGCTTCTTGCTCCCCTCCCCGAGCGGGCTGATTTTACCTGCGAACCTGGGAGAAACGACCAGGTCCTGCGGCGGCGGGAAAGCAGGGGACTCCTCTGGAAGCTGCCGAACCGTCGGCCCCGCGCGCATAGCCGTTATAGCCCCTTCGGCGACCCCGTGGTCAGCGGCGCGCCGTTCGCTCACGAGCCGCTTGTTCCGCGGAGAGCCTCTGACCGGTGAAGGCGAGGCGCAGCGGTCGGTGAGGAGGTGCAGGAGGATGAGAGGGGCGAGGAGGGAACACAGCATGACCACCGCTTTCCTGGACAGGATGCCTCGGGACGGGGCGTCCAGTTTGCGGACGAGGCTAAAAGCCATACCGGCTCCGGTGGAGGAGCCACAGCCATGCTAAGCGAACATCACTGAATCCACTTTCCATGAAGAAAAGTGGGAAAATAATCTTCATCCACACTGCGACGTGGAGCATAAACCCTCCAAAATCAACGCATGGGGCTTAAACTTGACATGTAAGGCAGAACTACCTTAAATGAAACAAAGATAACCCCGCGAAAGTGGAGGTGGATTAATTAAACACTCGGGTTATAGTCTGCGCCTCTCTCCTGATGCAGGATGCTCCTGATTCACCAGCTGCACGTGTATAGAGTTGTAAACTTGTCTCGCACGTCAAGTTCGATGACTGACACGGCACCTGACCAATGGGAGGGAGAAGATCGAACCAAACAACCAATGAGCTTCCAGGTGGGTGGAGATCATGGTAGGTTCACTAATTTGTGAATTAGTAAATAAAGTTAAAATTATGAATATAGACTTAAACAAGAAAACTAAAATACTCTTGAATGACTTAAATACATTTACTTCTAAGTTTTAATATTAAGGAAATCCTGCTTGCATTGAATTCAAACTCCAAATGTAGACAAAAAGTAAAAGTTGCTGCTACAGAAACCTGTTAAGTTTTACTTTACAGAATACACTATTGTGGATTAAGGAAATGGAAGAGATTTATTAAAAAATAAACCATGGCAGTGTTGCAGAGTCCAGAGCATGACAGCCGAACTAATGTTTGCCAGAGACAACAAATGCAAAGGCAAGGATTACTGAAATAATGTTCTTCCCTTTCTATTTGTTTTCTGTAACAAACCTTAGTTTGGCTGTTGTGATTTTTTTTCAAAAAGCAAAGGACTTCTTCTTCTCCCATGATAGCTAAACTTGTAAAACTCTATTGGATGGTACAGGTGTGCACCTTCATACTGCAGATCCCATGATGACCACTTTGAGGTTTTTGGAGTCTTTCTTTAGCATCTTGCAGTCTGTTTTCAGAATGAACTTGCACGCTTTCATGGCTAGATCTTGACAGTTGTTTAAATGTCCACTATTTTTAGACTGTTTTTACTCTAGTGCCGTTGATTTCAAGGATATTTTGAGACTTATTTAAGTCCACAAACAAAATCATTAGCAGCTGTGAACTCTGTCAGGCCTCCAATGTGGGCTGAGAGGAGAAATGGTCACACCTATAAATCTGCTTCCCGCACTCAGCCATGGTCTAATGTGCATAATATTTTTTTATGTATGAATTTAAGAGAGGTATGGACAAGCTTAAATGAGGTGCAGTATAATTTTATATATTTGTTAATTTTTTTTATGCTTAAATTTCTTTTTATTTATAGTTCCTTTTACATACAGATTTGGTATATAAAAAAATAGGAGTTACAATATTTTAAAATCATGCACATAACATTTTGCATGGGCTTTAACAGCATTGGCTAACGTATCAAATCTGCTGATTTTTAGCATATTTGCACAGAAAACATATGTAATTTTTAAAACTTTAAATGATAAACAGTATTTACTGCAATACTGACGTACCTATACATAACTCCTGAAATTTTGTTTTGGCTATTGATATTATTTGAGGCTTCTGATTGGCAACACATTGCAAAATCTTCCTCATTGACACAGTTATAAGGGGTGAAAACTGAAAACTTTGGAGTATTAACACATATTACAGCATACTCATAGCTACACTTTAATAGTAAGCCTCACTCATGAAATTAAATGTTTATTTTGTAAGTTTTAACCACAGATTGTTACTCTAGCCTCACACCTTAATGTAAAAACTCTCAACATTATCACTGCTGTTTTCAGCTTGAGTAAGGCCACCAAAGAAGATGACCTCTGTCAAGAACCGCTTTTTATGACACACAGAAGAACAAAAAAGAGAGAAATAATGATAACGGAGCACATAATTCCTTAACAAGTGGACAAGAACAGAACCAAATGGTTCACATCTGCTCCTGCCTTCCGAGTATTAGCATGAGAATGTGCAGGCAGTGCTTCAATGCTGCACAGCTCACTGCTCGAGAAAGCGGATGGAGACCTCAACAGTGGGCCGCATTGCCAGTGCCAGATGTCCCCCATGTTGTTGGGACAATAGAAGAGGGTGTCCAGCATTTAACAAATCACACCCCGTGTCTTTTCTGCATGTCCTCGACCCTGGAGAAGTGTTCAGCCCACTCAAACGAACCATGATGACACTTAACATTCCCTAACAGAAGGTCAAATGTCTTCATATCCTGAAATACCAAGAATTATTTCTATTCATGATAAATTCAAAGCTAAAGTTTTGTGGGATTGCTTTAGCAGTGCCTTTCCATTTTAAGTTTAAAAATGAATCTTTATAGGGTCAGTCCTGTGCAGTGTAGCAGTCTCCAGAGTGAGCACTGGACCCAGGGGTCACTCAATAAACTTAAGGGTTCAGACATGATTAATGGTAGAAGAGCAAAGAATGCAAAGTGCATTTCCACAAGAAAGGTACATATTTATTCTGACATCTGCAGCTTTGTTAATGTCCGTGAGAGGAAGTCTGTAGTTTACTGTATGAACGAGTCGGATCTAAATCAGAAGTATAGTTGGCTACGCTTTAGAACTGTGTCATAAAAAGAACACCAATGAAAATAATCATTGCTCGAAAACTACTCAGGCAAGTTTAATTCCTTTACTGAAAAATTATACTTATTTTAGTGTAGTAAACATAACCATCCTATTACATCTGCCATGTGTTTTGTTCCATCTCGCTTTTACTTTGAGCAAATGGTTTGGAAGAGACACTGTTATTTTAATATTTTACCAACGCTAGAATCAGTAACTATGCCACCCAAAGAGCCGCAACTAATCAATAAGTGTCTAACACTATACCTAATTGGAAAGAAGTTACAATTTCAAGCTTTATAACTATTTATGTGCACTTTTTTCATTTAATTGTAAAATAAGAAAACTACGATAAGTTATTTCTATTTTTAAGCTTTGGAAAACCAAAAACATTAAAGTTCTAAAAGCAAAAAATTCAGCCTTGAGTAAAATCTATTTATTTAGATTAGATATCTCTTCCTACAGATACAATCCATCTTCTAATATTCCTTGTGGTGACATTTGTTGAATTGAAATTCAACTGAGTTGTAATCAAATCAAGGCTAAAGCACTGAAAAAGTTTACTCTTTCATATTGCCTTTGTATCTAGTGGCTCATTTTTTCCTAATTTATTTGGTCAAAGTTTGTGAGGGGCCACATCGGAAGGTCTGAAGAGCCAAATGCAGATCTGGAGCCACAGGTCACAGACCCCAGTACTAACTCTGCCACTCGGGTTGGAAGTAGCTAACTTTTACTGCCCATCTGGAACTGGCTTTCTGACTTTTTTCTATCAATGTTGATCAAAACATTATGGCATTGATGTTTAATATTAAAATGATATTTTAATTCTAAATGTGGGTTGAGGTGTTTTTCTTGGTTTTAAAATAAGAAAATGATAAAACGTTCACAAATATGGAAAAACATTCAATCTGTTAATAGAAGGAAGCCAATTTAGGATTTTCTCATATTTCAAAGGGTAATCTATTTTAAAACAAAGCAGATGGTTAGCAGATTAATAACACAAAAGAGCAGAACCTTGTAGTCTCATTGTATTGTGGAAATTTTATGTCCTGCAAAACATAAGAAAATTATATTTCCCTCTGCTTTTATAATTAAAAACATTACTTATTTTTTTAATTTTTGGTCATAGTGGTTATAAGCTACGAAGAGCCACATACAGCACTGGGATCACAAAAGAAATTTTACAGTTCAATTTAGAGGTAGTATAATTTTATTGCAGAATCAGGTCTCAATCATAATTGAAATAGTTGAATAGCACAAATTCTTTAAGCTATTAGTTGTATTGAGCCAAAACTAAATATTCTAACAAGAAGTACATATTTAATTGATTGATTTTAAGGTAAAAATATAAGTATAAAAACAGTATTCAATTCTAGTACATTATTTAAAAAATTCTCTGACTACTTTTTAAATATTGTCAGCATATAATCTGAACATAATGCATATCCGGTCGTAAGATATGAAAGATTTAAAATCTCTTATTAAAAACATTGATTATTGTAATACCACAGTTGTCATTAGTGGCGTCTGAGCTGGGACTCTAAAGCCGGGGCGTGCCTGGTGCAATGTTTGCGCAGTGACACAGATTTCCTTAAAAAAAAAAAAAAAACAACAACAACAGCATTTAGTGTGTAATTACACACCCAGACATTGGTGCTTTAAGAAAAATGTGCAAGCAGTCTAGAGGGCATGTAAAAACGTAATGCGGCTTTCATCTTCGCCGTTTATCCAAATTGCAGCACTATGGTTACACTGACGCAGCCGTTTTGGAATCTTGGATGCAGAGCTGGGGTTTTAGGTCTAAATGGGAGTCCAAACACAAACTGTTTGTTATCCTTGACAATATTGTTGCATTTTTACTTTGCATAATGAGCAAATTCTCATGGAATGTCATGGGAAAGTGAGCAGGGTTCCAAGGCAAAGCCAAATAAGGACCAACTGAGTTATCTGTGTCTAAGTGTTGTTTCACAGAAATGTTTAAACCATCCATAAAAAAATAAAATAAAAAAATGGTGCATCAGCGTTCCCTCAAATGCGCCATCAGGAGTGAGAGAAACTGTTTCCATCCCTGAGTCGGCCAACTTGTTCAACTCAGTCCCTCAGCCATGCACATAATCTCCAGACAGGTTTATGAACTGAGGTTTGGGACCTGTCAGTTTGGAGGAGACATCTTTACTGCCGGCATTACAGCTTGACGGTTCCCAACTTGAAACCTGTAGCAGTAAAATTCGGCTTTTCAGATTTTTTCCAGACAGTTTTATTTTTTGTTTGGGCAGACACCTTGTCTTAAAGACAAAACAATTGGATTGTAGTTTGATCCTACACGATGGAGGAAACTGTTGGAAATAATGAACAAAAGAGGGGTAAAAAGTTTTTTATGTTCAGAAATTACATGGATTGTAATTTATATAATGTTCCATCTTTGGCCCGTGATCAACATCACAAATTTCCACACAGGCATAATTTCTTGGCTCCAAACATTAGACCCCTGAAACTAGTGCATTTTGATTTATTCTAAATTAAGAAGTCAGCTGGAAAAAAAATATTGTTTATCTAAATTATGTTTTAAATCATGCACGGTGCTGTAGAAAAGAACATACCCCTTACATATTTCTTCTGTTTTTTGTTGTTGTTGTTGTAAATGCTTTGGTTTGGACCAAGAAAAAATATATATCAGACAAAGACAATCTAAGTAAACCAAAAATACAGTTTTAAAATAATGTGAAACAATAATTACCTCTTAAATCTAATAAATACCTGTAGTTGGGCAACCCTTGATAGCGACAACTACCATCAAGTGTTGTGGATAATTAGCAATGTTTGACATCACTCAGGAGGAATTTTGGTCCACATCTTTGCAGAATTGCTTTATTTCAGTCACATTGGCGGATTTATGTCCTGATTAGGTCGTACCGCTCAACTGGATATAAGTACAAGACTTCCAATGTTTTGGTTTTTTTTCTTTTCAGAGGTGGATTTGCTGGTTTGATATTAATAATTGGCTTTTTAGACAATGGCATTTCAGTTTAAGGTTATAATAAGCTCACTTTAAATTTATTGTTAGAGAACACAATTCATGATTTCACCAATAACAGTAAGCCATTCTGGTTCTGGATCAGCAAAGCAGCACCAGACTACTTGATTTTGATCCATCTAATGTTTTGCCTGGTAGCTCTCACAGATGCCATTTTGTCCATGCTTTTTATAATTGTTGAATTATGAATTCTCTTTAATTTGGGGAATGATGCATTGCTTTTTAAGATCTTTTACCAGCTTCATGTTGCCAGATAGGTTGTACTCAGATTTCTTTATTCTACATTTCTGGTAGCAATTGGACTTGGATGTTGCTGCTGAAATTGAACTTACGTTTCCAAAAACATAATTATTCTATTATTACCCAGTTTTGTTTTCTTTTTTTAAACAAAGGCTTTGGTTGGTTTGAATAATGTTTTTCATTAAAATAAAGACAATTTGAAAACTGTATTTTGCATCTGATGCTACTATTTGATTGATGATGGGTAACAAAGAGGTACGCACGGAAAGGAAGAAATTTGTTATTGGTCCCTGTGTGCATTTACATATTCTAAAATATGTTTACATAAAATCCCCAAGAAATGTTTGCTCTTTCAAGAAATCTAATTTCAAGCACATATGTGTTTTCTGTGGGAGTACTGCCTAACTGTGTGAGTAGAACATTTTTATTTTTTTTCTCTTGCAAGGGGAAACATACTCGTTCTATATACACAGCTGTTGGCAATTCGTCGAGGATGGATTTGCCTGCTCCATTGGCAGGCCGTGCGCTGAGCAGGAAGGGCTTCTATTGAGCACGGAAACCCAAATAAATTGTCCTCTTAATCAGATTAATGCACATCTGAAGTGGGATGTTTTCTCTGAATTGTCTTGAAACATCAACATTGAATGAAGGATGCCATTTTCTCTTATTCTTTAAGCCTTCATCTCTGAATTTTTGCGTTCTATGAAAAGGAAATACCATTTTCAATTAGAGATGGGTTTTTTTTTCTTGTTTCGTTTCTTAAATTTCTAAGTCTAAACTTTTTGATTATATAATTTGTGCTATTTTAGTTCTTTTTTGATTGCATCCCAACAGTTTATGTTTGAAATGAGTCACGCAGCAGCTCATGGGTGTCGTCGTAACATATTGTGTCACATTCCTTCCTCCAAGAGGCAGCAGGATGCAGCTGATTATGTGCGAGGCAGACGGAGAGAGGAGAAAGTGCTCTGCTTGGGTTCTGCGGTTGTTCCTCTCTGCAGGCCGGTTATTAGATTTAAGCACAAGCTGGTGTGGGTACAGTGAGGTTAATTACACATATGGGTGGCCATGATGAGAACAATCATCCAAATTAATCACCTAATATGCTTGTCAGTTGACTCTGAGCTTGGCATCTTGGCAGTTGCAGCCTTCAAGTGGTCCACATGGGAAATTTTTGCCTATACTGTATTGCAATCTGTACTGTTCCGTTCTTTGACAGATTGCCAATAATATAAGTGAATGGGCTTGCGATTTGCTTTGGATTTATTTGTAATATCTAAAAAGCAATAAGGAAATGAAAGTTAAAAAAATTACATCACATGTTGTTCATGTGGCAGTGGCATTGTAACTTACCAGTTAAACAATTCAATTGACCAATTTAATGCACTTAAGACTTGTTTAATCCCACTGGCAATAATTGTTGCCAGACACTTTTTTATTTTATTCTAGAAGCTCTAATAGTTTTGTTTTAGCTTTTGGCTGGTAATTTAGCTTTTGAAGTAAAATAACAGGTGGTCTACTCTAAACAATATAAATTTCATTTAGCTGATGTCTCTTTACTTCCTGCCTGCAGCAATGGAGGTAAACGTCTGAAAATTGTACAAGAGGAAGTCAGTAAAATATTTTGATAAACAAATATAACTAAAATATTTTGTACATATGAGGCATACTTGAAAAACGCCCAACAGAGGCAACCAGAAGGCATACTGATCAGCTACCCAAACCACTTCTTCTGACTCAGCAGTAACTCCACTCTGAGACCTCCACCGAGCTGACCGAACTCCTTAAACTGCTCTATGGAGGAAGGTCACTTTGTTATCCAGGATCTATTTATGTCATGATTCACATGACATGATCTTTGATTAATATAAGAATGTAGCCAGAGTGGTGTATAGCTTTAGCCAGATAGCCTTACATTTTGGTTTAGCTATTTACCACATTTTTCAAGAGCAATGCCCAAATTACAGATGAAGTCCTAATCCACCTGTCGATCTTCCACTCCATCCTTCCATTTCTCATTACAACAGACTTAAACTTCTCCGTTTGGCAGAGTCCAATTGACCTGGGAGGAACAGTCCAACTTTTTTCAGTTGAGAACGTCATGTCAGTGCTTGAAGATGCAAACAGATCCACATCATCTGCAAAAAGCAAAAATAAGACCAGGAGGTTACCAAACCAGCCATGATGATGTGGACTTAGAAGTGCCATCTCCTTCAGAATTATCTCATTTATATACTATAGTAGATGGTCTGCTTCAGAAAAGAAATTGTGCAAATCAAACCATTAGCTCTTAATTTATTTTAAGTGATTGATTGTACATGAAGGAGTCTATTATGAAAGCATTTGCAAACTAAGCCTAAAATTTATATTTGAGGTGGACCCCCATAGATGAGGAGTGAACTCTATGGTATGATTCTCCATTACTATGCTGATCTAATGCTAGCATCAGTACTCAAAGACTCACAAACTCCAAAGCAAAACATACCCAGTGTTGACCCTTTGACCCCTGAAGTGTTCCTGGGACTAAAATGTGACGATGCTGTGGAGTAGTAAACAATTGATTGGTGTCCAAATGACCAGCACAGATGATGCGTCACAAGTGAGCCCATTAGAGCACCATTAGACAGCACCACACTGTTGTTCATTAAAAAGCAATATGTGAAGGTCTGATCTCCCATTACCTCCAGATAAGTATCTGCTCGTACATCCAAGGATGACAGCAAGACAGTGGGTTGCTTTAGCCACCACAGGGCAGTGTAATCACAAACTAGAACTCTGCCAAGTGTGAGTTTAAATTATCCATGTTGGAAACAGATTGTAAATCTATGTGCATGGGAGGGTAAAGAGAAGCAATCTGGACTGAATATCTTCACACCGTCCTAATGCAATGATGGAGCCAAAACATTATGGATAAGAATCAGGTGTTTTTCCTCCTCCTCCAATAACAGTACATCTATTTAGCGGATGCTTTGCTCTGGATATCCCATGCTTGATGTATTATAGTGCATGTAGAGGTTCAACTCTTTGTGTTGGCAAAAGGACACATTTCTTGTCAAATAACTGGAAGTATAGTGCTTCTGAACATGTGGCGATCACATTAGCTACCACTGAACATGTGATAAAATGCGTTCAAGAAATGCTGTGCAATCACAACTGTGATTTAATTCTCTTCAAACCTAGATAAAATAGCTCATCGTAGTGTGATGTTCCACGCTGGACACACATCGTACACTAGCGATAATGAGGTTGTGCCTGTTCTCATTCACAATGTCTCCTTTTGAACTTTGTGTGTCTCTCTTCCTTTTCTTCAGCTTCTAACAATGATGGACAGGAGAGACTTTGGGCCCCATCCAAGATAAACAGGGCTGTCAGTTTGTGCGATTACAGTGCATCGTTTGAGTAATTTACTGTGAGAGCAAAGCAGAGGTGGGTGGGACTTAGAGCCAGGAAAACTTACAACATGCTGCAAAGTAAATGGAAACAAATTGTTTTTAGAGGGCCTAGCCACCTTCTAATTCATTGACAAATTTCATTCAGAGCAGAGATGCAATGAGAGACAAGGGTTGTGTTAGAGCTGTTGATACTGACATATTAATAAAGCCACTGAATAGGTATTGTTGTCCTAAGAAGTGCTACTTTTTTCTGATAAACCTATAAAATGGTCAGAGGAATAGAAAGTTCTCATACCTTTACGTAAAAAGACATACTTAATATTAACTATGATCTAATGCTGATCTTTCATACAGTACATAGGTGAAGAGTGAATCTCTACATCAGAGCAGCTCTTGCCTGTTCTTATAAACAGAAAAGTTTCTAATGAACTGAAAAGAACGTTTTTATGGCACTGACTGGTGTAAAGCTGTCTTTAGAAATAACTTTAACCCCTAGACATTTGCTCAGGCACTTTGTCCTAAACACGCCAAAAGTCTAATTAAGTTTCAGTCTCAGATGACTCATTAAAAAGAGCTGAGGCAGTAAATGTTAGCAGCAGCACATAATCAAAAGGCACTGACAAGCCTGTATATGCCTTGTTTTCACCTTTATGCCAGTGAAGCTTCAAAATAATTATTTTGGTTTAGAAATAAACTATTTGTCACATTCTTATTTAAAAACCCCTGTTCAGAGTAGCTCTCATATTCCAGACATTTAGAAATATTGTTCAAAAAGCAATAAAAAAAACAGAAACAAGCACATAAACATTTCCTAGTTTTAAACTGGTATAGGTTTATTTTTAAGAAATTTCTTTTTAAAAACCAAGTTACAGTGCCTATTTTTAAGAACTGCATAACAATATCTTTACTTCCTGTTTGTTTTATCCCCTTCAAGAAAACCTTGTGAATAATTGTCTTAAACCTCCTCATGTCACTGATTGAGTTATCTATATTTCCTCTTAGACTATTTTATCATAAAAATAAAAAAAACATTGCAAGGGGAAAACCCAAAAGTTACAGAACGGAACAATCGCTGTTTTGTTATTTCAGCTGATCTTTTTAAAGTTATAAGGATTATTTCTACTTACTTGTATTATTGTCCCGTTTTTAACAATATTTCACAAACAATTTTCATCATAAAAGCAACATTTTTAAATAGCATGAAATGGTAATCATTTCTTGACCAACAAGTAATTGTTTGTCTATCTAATTAATGTATGTTACTTTAGCTATGTTGTAGGACTGAAAATAGATCTATAAAAAGGAAGATGACTAGTCTGCGGTAAAGGGAGAATGAACTTTCATTAAAGCAAAATTTGTTCAATCAACCCTGTTAGCTAAAGAGGTTATTGATGTTATTCATTTGAAGATGTGTTAAGGAGGGAAGTTTAAGCTTTAGTTTTGTGCCTAATGTTTTGTGTTTAGACAAAAGACTGGTCTCATCTGAAGACATTCTTTCACACACAAGTCAAACTACAAACATGACTTCATTTGACTGTGACTCTTCCTGTCACTCTGCCACGAGGTTCCAATTTTTAGTGTACATAAATATTTGGCTTTAATCCTCTCAATAGATTCTCCCACCTGAGCTATAGACCTCTGGAACCCCTACAGAGTCACAGCATGTTTCCTGGCTTCCCTAATTGCAGCTCTCCTTGTCAGTTTAGCTGGATGGCCATTTCATGTTGGGCCTGCAGTTATGTTATGCTCTTCCCTTTTGCAGATGATGGATTGAACAGTGGTCCTCAAGATTTTCAAAGCTTGGAATCATCATTTTTCATAACTTAAACTAAGCCCAACCTTTCTCCCTGACCTGTCTGCTGTGTTCCTTGGTCTTTATGATGCTGTTTGTTTACAATTTCCCTCTAAATACTTCACTGAAAAAAATAAAAATATGATAAGCAGGCGTGGGAGAAAATTAAGAATAATGCTAAAGCTTAATCCAGGATAAATTAAGTCTTTGGATATTTTTTATTGAGCAAAATTATATTACCAATACCTGTGAGAAATAAAAGACAGATGCAAAAAACACTATCATTTGATTGGAAAGAAATTCAAGTCCATGCAGCTGCAGTGCACATCACTTTTTCCCCCCCACCACAATGTCAGCGCCACCTCATTTCGAAGCCCAGATTGGAGAGATAGGGCCAACACCTCTGCCGCCACAATTTGACACAACTAATTTAGAACTGGTCTTTTATGGAAGCCTGGAATACATTACCTCACCAGAACACAATAATAATGGGAAAGCATCAATCAAACTGGCCCTGTGCATACGTTGTGTAATAAAGCTTATCTCTGGGTGACACAGTCTGTCTGACTAAGCCTGCCAGCCAGAAGAAACTATATGTGAGCCATGCCACCAGTCTCTGGTTAACACTGCATAAATATGCAGTTTAGGAGTCAATGACATTTTAATAAGGTAAAGCTGACAGGTTATGGCTCACACACAAACACTGGGTTGTTTGCAGAGTCTCAGGATAATAATACTAAAAAAAAACAGACAATCCATGGTGTCCAGACAGAGTCACATTGTTAGAAAGAATCTTGTTTCTTTGAATCTGTATAACCCCTTCAGCTGTCAGCACGCACCTCCAAGGAGTCAAACCTCGATGCCCACATCACCCGCGTCAAATGTTTTAATATTTTTTTTCCAGGCGCTAACTGGATTCAGCTGCCTGTGAGCCATTTTGGCTCTCATCTCCACTTTCCATGTTATTTAGACCGGGCCTTTTTGCGTTGATGTATGGCTCTGAACTCGTTTCTGTGACCGCCCTCGCTGGCACCTCTCAAAGTCCTCATTGTGTCGACGGTGAGGCAATGTGATGTCATGTTTCCCAGGCACCTGGAAATTTCTGGGGTTTATGCCAGAATGTGTTTGCATCAAGTTTTTCTTGGGTGGCTTGCATATCCGGTACGCTTTGGATCGCTTAGCACTTTTTCAGTCATAATTATTGGTGACGATGGTTGAACATGAGGGGCAGACATTTTGAGCTAGGCTCAAAACTTTTCATATATTTTAATGCTGTCTTCATTTATATATTTTATGCTTTCTGAATATCTAACGAGATTTTTGGATTTTGTTGTTGATTTTGCTGTTTTGTTTCTTAATTTTGTATCTTGTGCCTATGATCCTGCATTGTGCAAGCATAAAATTTTAAAAGAAGAAAGACAAGGGAAGATAAAAAAAAAAAAAAGCTGTGCCAGGTCTGAAATACACATAGGAAAATTTATTTTAGATATATATTATCTGAAAGTAATGACTGAAGCTTAATTAAAATTCAGTGATGACCTGTGTGAGTCATCATCCTTGAGTTGATCATCTACAGCAGGGGTATCCAAAGTGCAGTCCAAGGGCCATTCACAGCCCTGGGACTGATGTTGGACGACCCCCCAACAGCAATTCATAATGGAGACTTTTTTGATTTTTAATAAGGGGCTAATTTAATTCCAACTAATTACAGTCTTCTTACAGCGTAAGATGTCAGATACTATAAAAAGCATTCATCCTTTAATGACCACATAAGTTCCCAAACTTGCATTCAAACTTTGTTGCACCAAAATCTGTTTTTAATTTATTTTTATGACTTTGGTAAATATAGCAGTCAATTACCAAGAAAGAATCAATTTAGATCTATAGTGATTTACAAATCAGTCTCCTATAAAAATCTAAAAATCTGGACAAAATTAAAGCAAATTTTGATTATTTGCTAAATTAAAATAATGCATGCTTGGCCTATTTTTAGCAGGTATCATTATGTAATTGTCTGGGATTTTAGTTAAAATAGATTTTTCCTTGGCCATTTCCTTTGACTTTACAAATTTGGCCAATGTAACAAAAAGCTTGTACACCACTGATATACTGTATGCAACATTACCAGCTAGCTAGCTGTGTGCTAATCATCTTGTTCATCTAAAAATGGTCAGTAGATCATTATCTTTAATAAGAAACTACCCTAAGTAAAAACACATTATATAGATTAATAATACACAGACTGATGGTATAAAGTCTCTACTTTTGCTACCAAAGTGTATTTTCCTCTAACAGCTAATGAAAAGATGACTTTGAATATCAGAATATTACATCAGACCAATAAAAACATTTCTGATAAAGAAATATGGGCCTAAATAAAAGTAAGTTTCTCACCTGTTTTAAGGTTGTTATTCAAGCAGAAAGTGTTGCTTGGAAGAGGATTGTTTTGATTGCCCCTGGACCTAGCATCATCAAAACCTAGTTATGGAAAAGCAGAACATGATGGATGTATTACAACAAGTATGAAATTTAAATTTAGGGGACTGACTTAGAATCAGTCTACATGACGTTGTTGTATCCGTTTAATCTAATAATGTATTTCTTCATGTGCATTGAACCTGCTTTGTAAAGTGAAGTAAGATGTTATTTGTTATAAATTAGTTCTAAATAAAAAGAATGAACTGAAGTTTTTCTCTCATAAAACCAAGATAGTGTGACCCAAAATCCTATACTTCTTTTTTCACTTCCTCTCCTACATGTCAGTCAAGGGTAACGGCAGCTGTCAGTGCACCAGTCATGTGTTTCACAACAGATGACGACCAACATGACAAGAATGGCTCCAGATGGGCAAGAAAAACATTAACTCCCAAAACACACATCCATTTTTTCCACGCTGATTAGGTATTTTGCATTTGGTAGCTCATATCTTCAGAAAGAATGCACACTGCACATGCTGAAGAAAAGACCACAACAAATCCTTTTGTAAGGGGTGCTAAAACATTTTGGCGGGACTCCTTGTTTGCCTACTAGTGTGTACATCACACCTATCAAGACCTTGACACCCAGTTTGTAGAGGAATGAGCTGATGGACATGAGCAGAATGGAGGCTAATGGGGATTATCCTCTGAGTGTAGATTGCCAGTCACTGTGTGTTGTGGTGTAACTCTGAGATGAAGAAATAACAACATGTTAGGCCCGAGCTGTTTTTCTGGCAAGTAGTGGCAACACAAATTGCAAATGTTAATCAAAAGGCAGTGCAATATAGGATAGGAAGGGCTCAATGTTCAACTTCAATTAACAGTCAGAACCTAAACTGTGTCTCTAAAAGACTTTAAACGCGTCCAGATTAATCATTTCTAAGTCCATAGCCGGTGTGAAGTGTGTGCCATTCCCCGTAGTTTTAAATGCAAGGTTGCTGCGATCCCATCAGGTGACAGGCAGTCTGGTGATAAAGCTGCCACCAGACGGGATGAGTCCTATCTCGTCTGCAGGTCTCGGATGCCACACCCGGTTCAAACACAGACTAATACAAACCCTGTGTTTACAGTGCATATTTATGCACACCTGCAGGGACACACAACATCCTCAGCTGCCACAGGTCTCCCAGCTGATTCGCCATTAAGCCTTTAAAAAAGGGCTGTATTGGAAAAGGAAGGGGAAGGCTTTTATTATAGTGCGGTCAAGTATCAGCTTTAACTGTAGAAATACCTTTGACTGTGCTGATGATATGCTGTAACATCTAATTACTTAATCCTTAATCCTTTATTATTCAATAAAGCTGTAATGTTTATTCTATAAGATGTAATCTTTACTGCTGCATAGTTAAAGACAGTGAAACACATTTAATTTTAAGATGTGATAGTTTTCTCTCTGTATTTTAGTGTTTTAAACGGCGCCACTTGCACGACACTTCAGCCTTATGTCGCCTGTCTTGCTGTTGCGTATCTGCCTTTCATTTTAATTGTGTACAAAGTCAAGACACTATCTATAAATCACGGTCTGGTGTTGCTTAACTACATCTTTGTCACTGTAGTGTACACAGTTTGATCCCCAGGTAAGACAGGCTGTCAGAGATTTTTATGATACAGAGAAAAAATGTGCCACAAGAGTGATGCAGCTCTTGTAGTTTATGTATCGTGCACTCATGTGCCACTGCCTTGAAACCAATGCAACTGCAACTTAAAAATTGCAGCAATAAACAAATAACTTTACTCAATCTCTCTGCTGTTTGCACTAATAAAGATTCATTCACCAACTTTGGGGCAGAAGCTTCATACTGAAAGTCAAACTGACAACTTGACCTAGTTTCTGAATATTCAGCTACTGAATATTTGACCAGTAATACAGAATAATTCAAATTAAATTCCCAGGCACTCAGTTAATTCTTAGATATATTTAAGAAAATGTTACAGTAATGAATCAGACAGTATAATGTGGCAACATGTCTGGACACAGTAAGTGTTCCACACCATTGATTCCAATACAGATGCACTATTCAGATTAGACCTATCTTCAAGCACATTGCATATCTTCAAACATGACTTAATGTTTTACAAAATCAGCTTCATTTCATCATGTTAGATCCATTTAAAACAAATTCTTTTTATCACACGTGACTGAATAGAAAACAGTGTGACAGCAGCTACAACGTCTCACTGGGGTGATGGATACATTCCTGCACACAATGATGAGCTTGCATTGTTGTCCTGAGATTTTTGTTTTTTATTGTTTTGTCAATTAATCAGTGAGACATTGTGAATAAAGTTTTGGTTGTGCATTGTTCCAAAGCAAAATAATTTTTGCTGCGCATACAAGTAAAAAAAATAGTTGTGTGTAAAAGAAATGTTGCATGTGACCATTTTTGGTGGTCGCATACATGTGCAACCACCATCTATGCAACCACATAGTAATTTTCATTTAAAAAGGATTAATGGCAGTACTCTTAGTAGCTTCGTTATAGACAGGAAGACACTAATAAAGATTAGTGAGCGACAGAAAGAAATCCAAGAGTAAAGTGGTTAAAAATGTTTTTTTTCTAGCTATTTGGCACATGTAAACTGTATTGGTCCTACAATGGTTGGTTGGATGGATGGATGGATGGATGGATGGATGGATGGATGGTTGGATGGATGGATGGATGGATGGATGGATGGATGGATGGATGGATGGATGGATGGATGGATGGATGGTTGGATGGATGGTTGGATGGATGGATGGATATGGCTAAAACAATTCCTAAGCAGCCTTGCTATTAGCCTTCCTTTTGGAACAGTTCAAGTTCAGCTTTAGACTTGTATTTGGACAGTTTCACATCAGAGTTCATACATGGATAAGTGGATTAAAACAGATTTTGAAAACTGTCTTACTTGACACTTAATAAAACATCAACAACTTCCAGCCTGGGTCTGGACACTGAAAATCTATGCAGCTGAACAGCATCTTCCTTGAGATGATATCCCCAGACGAGAGTAATTCCTCAAGAGCTCCCTTCTGACCAATTCATTTTATCTCTCCTGTGAGTAAAAGCTCGTTGGATGTTTGCACTTGTCCAGTTTCTTTTTCCCCTGAATTATTACCTTGAATCTCTTCCCACAATGGACAGATACTATCATCTGCACTGATAGATACCATCAGTGCAAATTAAGCTAGAAAAAAGATAAGGACAGTAACAGTAAATCTGTTCTTGATGTTGAAAGTGTTGTGATTATTTAATATATATTCTAAAAAATTAAACTTTGTCTTTTGGATGAAATGTTTTGTGAAGATGAAGCTCTATTCTTTATCTGAGATAATCTGTTCTCATTGGGTTTGGTAAAACGAGCATGAAAGTGTCAATTTTAGTTGTGCAAACTTTGCCAGTTCTCCTACCCAAAGCTTATATTAACCACACTTCTGCACTAAACAGACTTCAACTAAAAAATTAATAAGATGAGCTGTGATTAATCTGGTTTTCACCAGGAAGAAATCTGACATTGCGTCATATTAGTTGTTGCCACCAACTTCGGCACAAGCAGCTTTTAGGTTTACTTTTTCAAATACAACCATGTTGTTTTTAATATGTTTCTTTCCTCCTTGACAAATGAATTTGTAAACTGCACTTTGTATTTCCTTAGTTCATCTTGGAATTAATTCTAAGATTTGTTTGACGATCTGAAACATGCAAATATGATATACAAGCAAAACAAAAATGAGAAATCTTTAAAGAAGCAAAAATCATTTTACAGCACTCTAAGTTTAAAACATTAGGCAACTAACTTGGGGTTTGGTAAAACATGAGATTTCTGCAAGAGATATACTTTAGGGCATGTTTGCCCTAAAATGAGTCAAGCTGAATATTTTTTCTCATTGACTTTGCTTTCATTGTGCCTTCTTGATTTGTTGTGCTTAAATCAATCTTTATTTCTTAGACGAGCGTGCAGCAGTGCTGACAGATGGAATGCCTCCAAACGCTCCAAAATACTAACTTCTAGACACGTCGGCTCTCCCTAAACAAACGTGAAGGCTTTTGCATTCGGGCGGCCTTATGTCATGCACAGCTAGAACTCGTCAATGTCATGCCAAACCGCCTCTCCTGTCCTCCTCTCTCTTCTTGTCTTCTCTTAAGGACCTAATTACAAGCCACATATCAAGGCATAACTTTGATCCGGAGACACTTTCCATGCCAAACCGGCATATTGAGCCCACTAATCCCTGACATGCTAAATGAGTACCTGCTGTGCTAACCTTTGATCTGCTGGGGTCAGGACACGCACCGGTCCAATTACACTGAAACTTTTATGAGAGGGCAACAACGTGCTCTTTCAAAACCACTCGGACTTAAGCTTTTCTTATTACATTGTAAGACTTCTTTCTCAGACAGCTCACTAAAGTTTTGGGGATTAGGCTTTACAAGTGAAAATTGAGTCGCTCAGTTTTTATTAATGTAAAGACACATTTTGGCTTGTTACGGGGTTTAATTCTAACCCCTGGTCCTTGTGGACCCTAAAAAAACTCACCACAGCCCTATGCTCAGATTTCCGACATGCTGTTACAGTATTGCTTGCGAAGTTGTTGAAGGTAATTTCCACATATTGTCTGTAATACCTGGTGTGCTAAAAATTCTTGCATATTTTTCATGTTACAATACTCAAATAATCAAAAGTTCAAAAGCTCTAGATTAAAAAAAAATTGTAATGCATTATGCCTTTCAAAAGTATTCACATTCCAGATGTTCCTCACATTCCAGACAAAAATCTCAATGCTTTTTGATGGGATATTATGTAAAAGACCAACATAAAGTGATGCATAACTGATCCCATATTTCCAAAAGTTTTAGGAATAGTCCTAAAACTGATAGAAGGTGTGTGGATGTGCATGTGTGTGTGTGTGTGTGTGTGTGTGTGTGTGTGTGTGTGTGTGTGTGTGTGTGTGTGTAGGTGTGTGTGTGTGTGTGGTAGTAGTGGTGGAGGGGAAGAGGAGAGAGAGGGGCAGTATATGCATGACGGTTCATTATAGAGTGTCAAAAATAGAGACAAACCAATTCTACAAAGAAATCTCCTCATCTGCTCTGTTCACTGAATTAAGCCACAACTGGCCAAACTAAAAGTGATAAAAAAGGAAGCTGAGAAGATCCAAGAAACCAATTTCATTTTAAAACTCAATCCGGCACTGTGTGGGATTTGCATAGCTAATTAGACGCTGTCTTGTCTTTTTTTTCTTTCTTCCTCTTCTCCTCCTCTGAGCTCATCTTTGTAATGACAGCACAGGAAGGCTGAGCCCCATTGCAAAGACCTCTGAACGGAGCTTTTCAAGCTAAATCAAACACCATGTTTCTAATGTAAACCATTTTGTAGCTCATCACCGAACCTCAGTGTCAGCTCAGGCTCTGGTGGTTTTATATTTTAACTTCAGAGCTGTCACAGCTGCCCTACTTTACAGCTAAGAGATGCCGTTGTCCTTTTGGTTGTATCCCACTTCTGCTTTGGCCGCCTTAAGAGTATATGTTACTCTAGATTAAGCTATTTAATTTTTACTTCAGTTCCAGAGGGTGACTGGAAAAACATCACAAATTGGACATTAGATTTCAACTGAACAGGGTGTGTTTCTAGAAGAATTTACTCTTTTTTTCATGCCACTTTCATTTTTATTATTTCGTGGTTTTCTTTTCATGTTTGTCTGTTTTACTCTAAGGAGTTTTGTCTTCTAAATTTTTTCAAAACCATTGTTTTTTTCTGTGTGTATGTAAAAAGCTTTCAAGATTGCAATGTTACAAAGATGTGGACCGCAGAAACGTCCTGGGCGATCTGATCACACTAACTACAGATATAAACACTTTCAGAATGATTTACTCAGACCAAGTTCAGAGGTGGTCTGGGATGCTTTTATCCACTTCTGTTTATTAGTCTCAATGCAAACTGTCCTGGGTTACTTTTAAAGAACACCTAATTACCCCACAGGTCTCCACATGTTCTAATAAACTACTAATGAAAATCTTTGCCTACAAAAACAATGTTTTTTGGATTTACACGGATAGGTCGTTTATCATTTGTCTGGAAGAGTTTTTCTGCAGTGTATCAATTTTGATTATTTTGGTACTGACTGTATTTTCTGTGGTAATGGTAACATACAATATCTTGTTTTAATCACATAACAACAATTAACTTTTAATGGACAGCTAGAGGCAACCCATAGATCTTCAAGTAGTCTTAAAGAGATACAGTGTATGACCTGAAATGAGGGTAGAATTTTGAACAGGGTAGAATTACAAAATACAGCCAATGCCTTCTAAATACTTAAAAGTTACCTGTCTTGAACTCCCAGATTGCTATTTAGAGTACAAAGTAAGGGATGTTACCTGCAAATCCAAATAAAACATGCAAGTTCCTGAAAAAATCCCCAGTATGTTCTGGGAAAGTAACTTTTTAAACTCAGGAAAACAAATCTGTTCATTCCCCTAACCTGTAAGTCCTAGAAAAGCAATCTGTACATTTCTGGAACGTCACCTACACATTCCTGTTTCTAATCAGAGTGGCAACAGAAAAAAGGGCCAGCCAGCAGATGATAAAACCGCACTGCCCTGCAATCATGTCTGAGACGGAGAAGTCAAATGGGCACCACTCCATGTCTGGCATTTTACTTCTGCAAAGCTTTACACCTAATTACCCCTAAATGCTCTTTGGAGCGAGTCTCATAATCATAATAGAAATAATAACAGTCTGATGCATAATGTAAATGATGACAGGGAAAAAACAATATTTGGGACTGAGCAGAAATGGGTAATGGGAGTTCAGGAGTTCACCGGGAGCATTGGAAAATAAAAATGTCTGTGTGCTTACGCTGCAACTGCCATTCCACATGAGCAATGGCTTCCCTATTGATTCCCAATACTGTATGCTGGTGTAATGATATTTTAACGATTCCCCAATCGGATAAAGACAAATGTTTACCCTAATCTGGCCCTCCATGTTCACTAAAGTCAGAACCATGGCTCCTTCGTCATCGCTGCAGTTAATGCAAACTGAATCTGCTTTATTATTTTCTTCCATTGCGGTGTGGCTTTGTTGTCTCCATGTCTGCCTCTGATCTCCATCTCCCAATCTGTTTTCACTGCCAATCTTTCCCATGCTTTTTAACTCCCCTCTGATTCTCTTGTGTCTCTCACACACTTTGCGCTGTGTTTTCTTAATCATCTGTAAATTAGTCCCCTGTCGCCGATAAAATCCTCAAATCCCTTCTGCTTCCATCGAATGGGGCCTGAGTAAGTGCCGCTGGAAAACTGGGACTTTGACACTGTAATTTATTTTCCCTGCGCGAGAGGAAAATATACTCGGTTTCTGTTTGTGGATGTGTTAAAGGCCTGCAATGCAGAGGTTGTAAACCCCCTTCTCTGTGCTGTTAATTTCAAGTTCAACAAGGCCTCTTGTAGCCGACTGCGCGTCTGTTTTGCTACGTGTGCATGAACTTTGTGGAGCGGCTCCATACTGCCCGCTCGTGTCTGTGTGGGCCTCCTCTGTTCTCACTCTCACATATCATCCACTGGTTGTTCCACGAGGCAGGAGTGAATCACTGGTGTTTTTAATCAGAGTGAAGCAGCACAGGCTAACCCTTATAAATGATGGGCAAAACTTTGCTCAACTCTTCTCACCGTTCCTCTCCATCTGTCTCCTTCCTTTGCTCTCTCACTCTCCTTTAAAAGACTCTTTATCTTCACTGCTTTCCCACTATCACTTTTCCTCCTCCTCCTCTGCTATCTTACTTTCTCTCACTTATTATCTCTCAGTGTCCTTGACTGCTGCACTTCTCCTGTAAACAAGTCAGGGAATCACATTTTGGCATTCTCGAAACAGCACTGGATTTGATTTTTACAACCCAATTAAAGTGGAGCCATAAATTTATGTGTCCGGAGAACATTTCTTCTTCTCCTTTTTACTCAGTGGGCACCTCTGACAAGGGTTAGCCCTCCCCTGAGTCATGAACTAATATGAGAGCAGGGGTGCTTTAAAGGAAGTAAAGCTAAAAGCAAGAGACCTCTGGCGTGTTTACAGAGAGGAGACGCCACTCTGGGTGTCCTATCTCTGCTTGGAATGCCAGCACACACTCATGAACACGCACACACATGCACGCACACCCCCACACACACAAACACACATGCTAATCATTCATCCCCACTGCAACCGCTCTCCTGCTTTCACGCACACTAGCACACAAACACACAAACACAAAAAGTGACAGACCTGAGTGGATATTATGCTAAACCTGTCTCTAAATCGGCAATATTTGATTAATCAGGGAAAAGAATCAATAGTGGAATGTCCTCCATTCCACTGGTGTCCCATTAATCTGAGAGTAGATTAAAATGTCACACAAAGTGCCGGCCGGGAGGCTCAACGGAGCTGTTTTTCATGCATCTCGGACAGTAATTGCACATGCTAATCAATCAAAAGTACGTACACAAGTGTCATTTTTCCATTACAAAGACAACAGGCTGTCAGCTTTACAGGGAAAATATGTGGTAATGACTTATCAATAACTGCATGCAGATGCTTGGAGGTGTTGGTAGTCAGTGTGTAGAAAGCTTTACATTTAACAAAACTGAATTTCATTGGGGTGGAGTTCACAACCTCCACCTGCAATATTTCAAACACCTTTTAAAATATAATTTGTTCACTCTTTTTAAAATATATGCATCCACCAAGTTGGTAGATTTCAAATAAAAATATGCTATAATACATGATATAGCTATATAGCAGTAAGATTGAAAAGATGCATCACAAATCTGGAACAAATTTCCAGAAAACTGCAAAACAACCGAAACACAGAGTTCTTTTAAATCAAGACTAAAAACCCACCTGCTTAGACATGATTTTGTAACATTCTAAATGAAACATTAATCAACAATCTGTTGTGTAAGGATGGCACTTGACAAAATGTAATGCTTCAGTTCTTGACTGTGTGTTCTATTGTATTTTTGCGTTTTTATGATCTAAAGACTGCGACAGACTGGCGACCTGTCCAGGGTGAACCCCGCCTCTCGCCCGGAACGTAGCTGGAGATAGACACCAGCACCTCCCGACCCCATTAGGGACAAGGGTGCAAAGAAAATGGATGGATGGATGGATGGATGATGTAAAGAACTTTGATCTGCCTTCTGCTGACATGTGCTATAAAAATAAACTTGATTAATCAATTGAAATATGGTGAGAATCCGCAGAGTACAGAGCTAAATGTCACTAGACATAACCAGGACTGCGGAATCAAGAAATTCCCCAAACAGAATCTAAAATTTGCTTAAAAATCTGACTCAAAAAGAGAAGGATTCTGTAAGAGGTGGAAGGCTTTTTTCACAGAGTAGGTGCAAACAGAGAAAAATAAATATCTCTTTTATATCTGCAGGGCCTCAGTTTTAAACAGCGGCTGGCAATGTTTTCTACTGTTAGGAGTTTATATTGAAACAGGGATTTTTCATTGTGGTTTCACACAGGCTACATAAATGAATGTGATGGTGCTCATTCCAGCAGGCGGTCTGTTTCTGTAGAGCGAAAACACACAACTGCTCCTAGTCTAAATAGTGCTAAAGTTCCCACATTGGAACATTTTTGGCTGCTTTGTCGGTGATGGAGCTACAGTAAATGAAAAACTCTGAATGTCAGTGCTGCTCTGGACCCGGCCAATACTTTATGTCCATGATGTTCCATATATTTCAGCCTTTGCCTAACAAAGGCAGCATTATGCTGCGGTAAGACATTGTTCATCCACAAAGCTGCTATATGTGACGGCTCCCATATATTATTAACCCTGTTGAAATGCCTGCAGTAAAGTTGAGGGCATCACACATACAGGTATAAACAAATCAAAATCCAACGCAGCTCTTTGTGCCAAACGTCTGCCGTAGCTCCCTGACAAGTACAGGAGCCTTGAAAGGTCTGTGTGAGCAGCTGCAGTTTCTGTAGCTGGTAAGAAAAATTAGAAATGATGAATAGCTAAATAGAGCAAACGTGGCTAGCCATTCATCATAGTTGCTAAAAATGACCTCAAATACTAAATGATGTGTCTCACTAAGCAAAGAAATTCTCCACCAAAGTCAGTTTTACATGTTCATCAAAACCATTTTTCCCAGACTGACGACTCTTCGCTGGCTGCCCTCTGCAGAGAGGATGATGGGGCTCGGGTCAAAAGGCAAGAGGCGCCAGAGAAGCTCATGATTACGCAGGTATCCCAACAATGTCCCGCTTTGTCTACAGCAACAGCAGTCGAAAGCAAGGAGTCAAAAAAAGGTCACCTCGCTGGCATAATTTATTTGATAGATGTCTGTCAAAGCGGGTTTGCTTTCCAAAACTGTCAGGCAATGCTTCTACTTTTCTTGATTACTCATAATATACAAGTCAAAAGGCATTTTGTGTGCTTTCCTAATCCGTTGCTGTCAAACATCAGTTAGGCACTCCATCGATCTGCCCTTTGATTTGTTTTTTCAGCTGCAGCTGCAGAAAATTAGCAGAACGTAAACTATGGGAGAAGAATCCCACCTGTGATCCTGAGAGTGAGAGGATTAATGGATGGTTGGCTTTAGAAAAAAAAAAAAGTTCAGTGTAGATATAGGTGAACCAGGTGTGTGAGAATGTGTGAAGATATGAGCAATAATTAACTTTAGGCAGGAGATTACCAGATTTTTTGGGGACTATACTGAACATTACTAATCTTTGGATCACTTTAGTGTTAGAAAGTTGTATGCTTAATTTTTTAGTTTAGCTAAAAACAAAAAAAATATATATATATACTTTTTTGTTAATTTGACAAGTAGTGCTTGCAGTTTATTAAAACTAAATTAAATAGATTCTCAGAGATTTACATGAAATCAATCCATGGTTTTATTTATTTCTACTTATTTTTTTCTTCATTTCCTGGCTGTTTTTTTAGGAGATCTTGTAGGTCAATATTTTTACACTTTTTGGGGCATGCCTAAAATCGATATTTAACTACCATCATGTCAGGATCCTCACCAGAGTAGGTTAAGGCAGTACCTTGTTGAATCAGTACTCCAGCCTCCTGCATTCTGTCTTTAATGTCTGGAAAGTCCAACACCCTCCTACTCTATTCTGTGTTGGTTTTCACATACAATCTAAATGAAATGCGATTAGTGCATTTCACCTTGTAGCCTTGTGAGGCTACAAGGTGACAACACCAGAGAAAGTTTAAGTGATTGCATTACGTGTTCAGTAAAGGTCATGTGTCGCAACACACAACCTTTGCAAAACACATAGCCGCACTGAAAATATGCCAAATCCTTCGAATGTGGCAGTTCTTGATGAAAAAAAAGGAAGAAAAAAACTCTACTTTTAACACCACACCCCACTGAGAACAATTTCCACATTGACATGTCCTCTACGAAGGCGAAAGAGAATTGATCTGCACTTCTTCTGCTCACTTCCTTCTGTCCCTTTTGTCGCAGCCCCTCCCTGTGCTGTTTTGCACAGAAATGCAGCAAAATGATGATTAATGTCTTTACTCTAATTAATATACAGCTGTGGAGTGGAAACAACAGACTAATCCCTACAGAGGGATCTGAAAGTTAGGCGGCGTGTCCGCGTGTGTGTGTGTGTGTGTGGACGTGGACGGGGGACTCGGGTGTAGTTGTGTGAGGCAGACAGGTGGTGCTGATGGGGCTTCGCGATTCACTTTGTTCCTTATTTGCATACATATGACAACCATCTGTGCTAATAGGCCTCTGTGATGTCTCTATTAGGCTCAATGCCACAACGGTTTGCCTGAGGGCCGAAGCGTTTTACCAACACTGTGCTTGTGTCCATCGGCTGGATGCAGCACAGCAGCTGATGCCATCTCATCAGTGGAAGTGGGCTGGGAATATTCTAATTAGCTGCAACACAACTGTCCTTGTGGAAAGGAAATGAGAGAAATGGTTGCTTACAGCAAATTGCTAGTAAAAAAATAAAAAATAAATAAAATGTAGGCAAAGCAGTGAACACCTATTGAAATAGCTTTTCAGCATAATATAATATAGTACATTATATAATAATATATAATATAATCATTGAATTATTAGCCCGTTAGCTCTTTAAATTCTAAAGGTTTGAGTACAACAGGCTGTCTTACTTTAAGACAACAGGCATTTCATTATTTCATATTTTAATTTACAGAGAAAGGGGAAGAAAAATGAAATGAGTGACATGATGATTTTTTTCATCCAACTCAATCTATCATATCAGATAAAGCAGAAGTTTAAAGTTCATTTTACCTATTTGAGAATGATTTCTCAATTAGATAACAATAGAAATAGTTTTTGCATTATGCTTAGGTTGTTTTTTTTATGTTAAACATAATTAAAACTATTCTATTGTTGGTCAACAGCACAGCTCTCCAGATAAAACCACATCGTTTTCAAACTTGACTGTATGAGGTTTACATTCTTGTCTGTGCTTTTCTTTACTTGTAGGATTTTGTCCCTCTGTTTCCGATGTGCACTCTGTCTTTCACACATTTTGAGTCTGGAATTTGTACCCTTTAATTCCCAAACTATGGCTCAAGTTCATTCAGATTAGATGCCTTGTTCAGGGTAACTCAGTGTTATTTACATAATAGTTTTCAAAAATTCTCAAAAGGGAAAATTTCATTCTTTCTGAATTTTATTTTTGTACAGGAAAACTTGCTATAAATCAGAATTATCCACTACTTTGTGTTGTGATGAAAGGATTTAAATATTTTTCCAAGGCTCTTTTCTTTCAAGCAACTGCATTAGCACCTTTCAAATTTCTTCAAAAATATTTCTAGCTACTTAAATTCTTGATGAAATAAAACTTTTCAGAAAAAGTTTTGGAGCAGTCAAGCTGCTTTCTCTGCGTATTGTTGATACCATGAAATAAAACTGACATTTCTTTTTGTTATTATTATTACTGAAAGTACCATGCAGAAAGCCTTCGATGGGGAAATAAAAATCCATTTGTCTAAGTTTAGAGAGGCGAGTCAAAATGCTGCATGTGTTGTAGAATCCACAATATTCAAAACCATTACTGCTGCACATTTGTAAAACCTTGAACTCGATGCATCCTTTATGACAGACAAACACTGACTGCAGTGCAAGGTATTTACCCACAGGAGAATGACCCAAACATACCATAAAGGTGAGGAAATAAATGGTGCCAAAGCTTTTAACCGAGTAGAAAGACCAGAGGAACAATTGGCCAAGTGATCCTCTTACAGTGAAACCTAATCAGGTTGACAGAAAACATATTACACACTGAACAAGATTAGTGGGGAAGGAGGACCAGCAGACTGGGAGAGGAAAAGAAAAACAGAGTGCCCCATAAGAGAAGAGTGCCAACATCAGCAATGTGTTTCAAAGGAGAATCTAAGCTATTTCTTCGCTCAAGAAGCCCACAAAGTGGAAATAACTCAGAAGTGAACCTGCTGGTTGCACAAAAACTTGCTTAACTTTTTGAGCTGCAAAGTTTTTAAGTTTCACACTTTTCATTGTCCTTGTATTTAACCCAAAAAAGAGGAATAAAATGTCATATTAATTATATATTGTTTATTTTTATTCTTATTTAATCACTCTGTGATAGCATCTGCATCCAGGGACTGAAATAATGACAAATATCAGGTTTTGAAATTACCCCTCTTTTAAAACATAGATGTTAGTTGATATTTTTGACATATTTTTCTCATTTACATGAACCTGAGAAATTACTGTAACTCAAAATGTTCAAGTTTTACCAAAACATATAAAAGTTTTGGAGCCGTGTAATTATTAATGCAGACATGACTACATGAGTGAAACTGTTTTCCAATCCAATCCAGAGTTTTTCACACAGATTTTTATTTTCAACTTTACTTTTAGTTTTTTGGGGTTTTTTTTTATTAATTTTGGCACTTGAAGGTGAAGTTTAGGTCAATGGAAGAATTACTCTCATTATTCTCTATTGTTTGATTTAAAAGCAGTTCCAGCTAACAGGAAGGTGAAATGGCTTCCAAAATCAGTTTATCACAAACATCTAGTGGTTAATAAAGATACAACCTACGGTTTTGAAGTACAACCTGGACAGGTTGCAAGTTTATCCAAATAGAGAACTACACATCTATACACACACGTTCACACACACACACACACACTGAGTTGCTAAAGAAAACTGACAAAGAAATTAACCTAACAAGCATGTTTTGGACTTTGAGGATCCAAAATTAAACCACAGATCCATACAGTGAAATGCTTGCATGTCACTGGTTTTTCAACTTATGAGTCCTTGTTGCTGACTAGTTTACCAAAAAATGCTAATCTTGGCCATATCCAGCAAATTTACCAGGGGTTCAGTATATGAAATTCAACATTTAAACTTCAGGTGATTTTTAAGAGTCTCAGTGATAACATAAAGGCGGGAAGCACTGTGATAAATACCACAGACAATTTCCTTTTCTTTTTATCTCCTCTCCCCCTCTCCAGCTATTAAGCTCTTCCTCTTTTTGATTAGCAAAAGCCGGCGTGGGTGTGATGAGTTCAGCACAATGGAGCCGTTCCCTCTTGTAATGTTCTTTCTCACAGATTCTTCTTCTTCTTCTTACTTCCTCTGCTATTTGTTTTCCCACCCCGCTGCTTGACTCTGACACTTTCTTTTTACCTTCCTCCTCCTCCTCTCTACCTGCTGGCATATTATGTGGGTGTGATTGGTTGGCAAATCTGTTTTCTGGATTCTGTATGGCACTTTCTCTCTCCTTTTCTCCGCTCTTATTCCTTGTCCTCCTCCGGATTAAGGTGGTGGGATGAGCTTTGTCTGCAGCTGCTCCATTGGCCCCCTCCGTTCGTAATTTGCTCCAGACAGCAGACTCCCAAGGCGGTAATGACCTCTGAACAGATGATGATAATAGCAGCCAGACTAAAGACATCTCATGGCTCATCCTCTTTTCATCATTTCCCTCCCCTCTCTTTCTACCCTCATGCAAAAAATCTAAAATGTTCAAGACTCTCAGGTGCAAAGAGCAAATGCCATTTCTCCTAGCACTTATTCCTCTTGTAAAATATCAATGCATGGCAAAAATAAAGCTAGAAAACCGCGCACCCGCTTTTGCCTGGAAGTGTTTCAATCAAACACCGGTCCAACTTCATCTGCAACTCCTCCCAAGTTCCTGTTGTTTTAAACCTGTTGAATAATGTGTTCTTGACATTTTGTGCCCGACTTCAACTCAATTAGCGGCCGCCTGCAATCGCAGAATGCAGGCGGCTTCCTGGACGCCATCCAAGTCTGTTAACGTGCTCCTGAATAATAAGAATTATGCTTTCTGCTTTTAGTCTACTGCACGGAGCCTTTATTCCCGGCATCATGCACTGAACAGATACAGATTTCATAGCAAATCCTTTCACCAATCCTTATTTGACTGCATTCATTCATTGGGGGGTAATTCCACATAAATATTTGTTAATTAAATGAATTTAATTGCTTAATTTCTGGCACTGTTGTTTTCCTCTTATTAGGATGGTTCCGGGTTTGAATCTGGAGCCTCTCTGTCTGCGTGGCATTTTTCCGTAAGTGGGCAATATCAGAGTAAAAACATATATTTCTGTGATGCAAGATTGAAAAGGCTTTTTGTTGACATACCTCAAACACAACTCATTGGCATGTAGACATAGGAACTAAATGACTGCTATGAAGACTTGGGGCCCTTAAGATCTCACAACATGCTGCAAGTATCCAACTGCAAACTATTGAGATTTTTTTTTTTATATATATATATATATACTTTTCACGGTGGCAAGATAAACGTAGGTCCTTGCTGCTTTGTCTGTCATACTTCCAGCTTTGTTAGACTTTTAAATTATTGTTGTGACTGCTGATATACAGTAGGTACCTGTAGGTCAGTAGCTTTTTACTGTAGGTTTACTTATGTACCGGTAGATCGATGTTCTCTTTTTCAGTTTAAAGAGTGGCTAAGAGCTGATAGACCACGGTTTTATACCATAGTGAACAAGGACACAGCAATGGGTGACCAATCAAGAGTTTATAGATGTACTTAATAGAAATTTGCGACTCTCATCTTTCAAATCTTCCACAAATAGAAGTTGTCATCCGAGTGATTTTAAATCACAAAAAATGTTTTAATTTTAATTGTTTTTGATTGTGAGATTACGCTTTCGCACGAAGATAATTCATTCTTTGCACATCTATACTAATAATTATATATGGTGCTGTAAAAATAAGCTAGTAAGCATTGTGTATTCATCTTAAATAAGCTTTCTATAGACGGATGAGCAAGCTCACACAGCTACACTCTTGTCGCTGATAATATAAATGACCCCTCCTACTGGCTAAAGACTTCTCTTAGTAGCATCCGTGCTATGAGAGTGCAGATGTGGCCCATAATAAGCACAACTGCCTGTGTCTGGTTACACCCACCGCTCCACGGCCAGGTCGGCAGAGCGAGGGCAGCCAAGCACAGGAACTAACAGGGTCATCATCCTGCAGGAGGATGGCGGCCTCAAACAGCAGGCTAACGGCTGTAATAACGTCTACTATCAGATGCACAACCAGCTGCTCAGCTTTCACAGCTGTTCTCTGACTCAGTCGCCACAGCAACAACATTTGCATCTAAGACCTGAGAACTGTTTGGTCATATGCTGCACAATCTGGACTGTATGCATTTGGTCATAAGAGATGCAGAGATGGTGTCAAACGTGGAAGAAGTTTCTCAGATGATACTCGAATTTAACTTTTTGATCTGTGTGGGGAAAAAAAATAAAAATGTAGATGTGCTTTTCAGCCGGGACAGAGAAGCTATGCGGAATTAGAGCTTTTTTCTTCCACAAACTTTCAAAAGTTCCACAATTGAATGTTTAATTGTTTTAGTTCATCACACAAATCCCAATAAAGTACAATGAAGATTGTGGCGCTCACAGAAATATCCAACTTGAGTCCTAAACAAAACAACATTATGGCTGGCTGGCAGTGTGAAGAAATAAAAAATTTTTAAAAAAGGAGCTTCTAAGACTGAAAAATTCCCAAAGAGAGTCACTGGCTTTGTTTTAGTTTACACATGAGTTCCCAGAGTAAGTAGCGCTTTCACCAGAAAGAAAACAATTGTGTGGTTGTGAGGGAATAAAACCATCAAGAATACACATGTGGGAAGTAAAGGAGATGGGAAGGAAGGAGACTCGGAGAGTTTTAAAACCTGCAAACACTTTGCAGGTTTTAAAGCTGCTGATGCTTTTTAGTTGTTGGTTGTTTGGTTTTTGAAAAAAAGACAAAACAAGAAACGCGGTACAGATTTTGGCTCTGTTGAGCTTAAGACCTCAAGGCTCAAGAATGAGCTCAAGAAATTATCCTTCAGCTCAATCATTCAATATTAACTTAATATATAATATATAATAATATATAATAGTTTTGCCTTAAAGTTTTATTGCTTCAACAATATGCAAGTGAAAATGAGAAAGAATGACACATAGATAGCACGTATTTAACTAATGTTTAGATTAATTAGGGAGTTTTACCCCCTTAAGTCATTCAGGGGGGCATACTTTATCATTCCAGCCTGCGTCTGTTCACCGAAGGAGACTAAGCTGTCCAAGTAAAAAAAAAAAAAAAAAAAGTAAAATTCTTCTTCCTTGGCTTTTCAGTAGAGTAATTGAGCAATTATGCATGCTTGATTGATACAGAGAGGGAGAAGAGTGAAAATCTGGCCAGGGTACAATGAAGAAACCCATACAGTAGGTTTAAATAAGGAGAGAAATGGTCAGTTACTGAGGCAGCCAGATGCCTGACTGAAGTGTGACTGGGGACAAGCAGCTGCTTCAGCTCAAGGGAGAGATAAGAAAAAAAAAAAAACAAAGTGCATCAAAGACTGTATGTGGAAGGTCTCTGTGTGTGAATCTGTGCATATAACTTTCCATGAGAGATATGGATGTGTGGGTTGGGAAAGAGAAAGGAAGGAGAAAGAGAAGGAGGAGGGGGGCGGGGAAGGGAATTGAAATTTTAATTAGCCTCTGAGTAATAGCAAAGTGGGTTCCATCCACTCCAGGGTTTTCCCAGGAACATTACAAGTCCGGCGCGGAATCTTGGAAGTTTATTGCAACTTTATGATGTTAAAGTCATGTGAGATCAGATCAAAAAGACACACAAAAACACACTTTCAGTCCCAAGTCCGACAGAGTGTAAGGTCGTGTCGGGAAATCCCTCTATATGTGCCTCAAATGTACACGAGATAATCGTTTAAGATCTCCCCGAACCCGTCCTGCATGCATCGCCCCTTCCTGTCCTTTTTGCAGCCAATTATAAATACATGTGGGTATTAAATGTGACACCTGTGTACAAGACAAATCCCCCACACCAGGTCCCGGGCGTTGTTTAACCAGCGGCGGTTTATCTGCTGCTGGTGGCAGCTGCACTGCGGAGATTTCCAGCAGATCCTCAGCCCACCCAAGCAGAATAATATCTATACACTGGCTGCATGTCCATGGCTGCAGGGTCTCACACACGACACATATGTACGGTGCCTTTCCAGAGTAATCACATCACTCCGACATTTTTCCTATTTTGTCTTGTTGCAGGCTCAGTATTCTGTCAGTGTCATTGGGACTTTTTGTAGTAAGACAACAAAAAACAATCACTGTCTTCAGAAGTCACCTCATCTGTAAACAACCGATTCCATATCTGTATGACTTGATCTCGGTGTAAATACAGCTGCTCTGCGAAGGTCTCTGATTTGTTCCCTAACAAATCAGAGACACCTGGAAGACCACGGAACACGGCAGACAGCAAAGTAGAGGACGTTTTAGAGAAGTTTAAGGCCGGTTTAGGTTATATAACCAAAATCACAAGCTTTCCAAAAATGGACACACAACTGCAGGGAAAGCATTAATCGGAAAAGAAGATGAGAGGCCCGTGCTGATCCTGGAGGAGCAGGGTACGACTTATTTATTCCTTTTAAAAATGTCACCCGTAAACCAAGTATTGTTTTTTTTTTTTTACTTTCAGAAGATTTTTAATTACCAGAAACTCATAAAAACAACAGAGCTTTCATTAAAAACTGGCACTAGCAATTAGTGCAGGTTGTATTAGCTAGTGCTGACAAAGATCTTTGTAAATAATTACACTCTGAGCATGGAGCAGCGCTTCTACCTCTCTAAAACGAATGATAAAATGCCCAATAAAAGCGAAAGGCACTTGACATAAAGAATGTGTCAACAGCTTTTCTAAGCCTGAATTAAACATGAGAAGAAAGGCTGAGTAATTCATGAGCTGGATGGAACGGCCAGGATGAAACTCGCCAGCATGGCGAGCGTTTAAAATGCAAGTGATTGCCTTCAAGGATGATCAATATCTGGCACAGCCACCACTGGAGCAGATGCACACAAAGAGGTAAAACTTTTTTGCCTGTTAACCATTTTCCTCATCTTAAAGAGAAATCATTTCAGTATATATTTGTTTTCGGTAATGTCATGTTGAGAGATTGATGCAACAATATTTTCACATTTAGAATCAAAGTGTACAGCAGTTGAGTTTGTTTCATCTCAAGAAAGCAAAGAAACAACAAATTATGTAAGCAGGTTGAACTTCATACATAGAAACTATATGATCTCATTTATACATGAGCTAAATGTTAAACCTGCACAGTGGTTTGTGATCTAGATGAGCTTATAGAAAGAAAAAAATATTTCTTATTACCGTAATAACCATCCAGTGAAGAACACCTTCTATTGAATGTCATACAGAAGTTATTTTTTGTTGTTGTTGTTGTTATTTCAAACTGAGTCCAATATTTTCTAAAGTAAATTAACGGCTTTGCCAGTAGCGCTTTAAGGAATTCGAGTGAACTGCTTATGTGCTTCTCTGATTTAAAGTGTGGTTTTCTGCAGAAAATTCAAAACTGGGATGATTACTTAGAATTTCTTTCAGTGGAGGAAATAACTTATTTCAAAAGCAACACAACCAACCAGTTCGACAAAGATCTGATATTTTAGAGAGATGCCCTGTGCTCTGGTGAAGCTGAAGTTGGAATGTGTGAGAACAGAACTGTGATCGGAGGTGGCAGCATCATGTTGGAAGAAAATACATTTCTTATTTACACTCCTCACACTTAACAAGAGATATCTTACCCTATCCGGTAACACTTT
Source organism: Alfaro cultratus (assembly GCA_903066825.1). Lineage (NCBI taxonomy): Eukaryota > Metazoa > Chordata > Actinopteri > Cyprinodontiformes > Poeciliidae > Alfaro > Alfaro cultratus. The sequence goes on from CAEFZX010018050.1 coordinate 64,817, forward strand.
ATTTGACGGGTTGTGAATAAGACTGCCATGACACCATCATAAACATAACATAACATAACTCCTGTCATGAACATGAGTAAGTCTTCATGAATATTTATGACTGTTGTCATAAAGTGTCATTCGGTAAATCATGACACTTTTAATACAAAGTTGACATTATTCAAAATGTCTGTTATGACAACTTGACATTAACCAATAAATCATAATCTGACATAAATTTGTTATAAAAGTATTACTGATTAAACTTTTAAAATTATGTAGCTTTATGTTATTAAAGCCAAAGTTCAATCAGTACTGTCAACTTTGTGTTAAAAGTGTCATGATTTACTGAATGACACTTTATGACAAGTCATAAATATTCATGAAGACTCCTGTTCATGACAGGTGTTATGTCATGTTTATGACGGTGTCATGGCAGTCTTATTCACAACCCGTCAAATAAAGTGTTACCGAATATCCCAAGAAAGTATTAATGATCAGCGTTGGTTTGTTCTTCCATTCCCAAAAGTGATGATGTACCGCTAAAATATCCTAAACATGAAATTACCCACATAGCCATCTAGATGAAGCAGGAACGGAATATGCACGAAACATTCATCTGTCTGTCTTGACAAGGACTTATCTAATTTATTTTGTTAAATGGCCATGGCAGAGTCCAAATTTTTATCAGCAAATTTAATTTCGTAGGAGGAAATAAAGGTTTGAAATTAGAATTAAGTCGCTAAATGCAGGTGCTATCAGATTCAGAGGTAATATGTTTAGGCACATTGTAATTTCACAGTGGAGATTATGTTTTCTTAAAGTTATTAAGAAGGTGATGGGGGACTGCTGTGCAGGAGGAAACGCTGTAGATTCATGTTTCTAATTTTAGATAATAGAAGCACAACAGTGGCACTGTCTCTGAATAGTGATCAGCAGCTCATCATTCCTTATGTTTTCAGAGTAAAGATTAAGACAGATGTTAGAGATTATTCTTCTTTAAATCCAAAAGTTGAGATGGTAAAATAGGATAATTTCACCTAGAGAAAAAGGAGGGAGACGAACCAAGAATCCATTATGAATCAAAGGTCCATTTTTATTCATTAAGATGGCAGCAATGCAAATCGCAGGTGTTCTTCACTGGATGGTAAATTTCTCAGGACGAGTTACAAAAGCCCGGAGCCTTTAAAGTATCTGCTTTCTGTTCAAATGTGTCCAGCTGGAGTCATACTGTACACATAAACCGGAAGGATTTGCCTCTAACCTCTGTTTTTCATACAGAGGATGAAACCTGCTTTCTATTTAACTTTCTATCAAATTAGTACAGTATCCACACAGTCCTAAAATCTGAATTTGGACATTTTTAATTAATATCTGAGGCTGCACATGCACGTTATATTTGTACTATGTTATCGCTTTGCTGGAAATGTACACAGTGGCAATATTACGCAGAGTCTCACGCAGGAGAGGTAATACAGTTCAGGTTCCTTAATTCTTCTTAATTCTTAACTCTGACTAATGACACTTTCAGCCAAAAAAAGTAAACCAGTGATTAATAGTAGTTTCTCTAAACACAACAGACAACTTAACCAAGAAGTAATTTCAAGCAAGATTATCTATTATTACCCCCAATCAGGCCTTCACTAGCCCATATTCCTGGAAATATGATTTATTTTCCAGGAGAAAAAAAATAAGTTTGAATACATGTAAGCCACACCACCAAAAATAGAAAACAGAAAGGAATAATCATTGAGGATCTCAACCATTTAACTTTTTTTTTTTTAAGGATTACAACAGAATTACTCATTTCTTTATACTATTTTAATAAAACAAAATATATTGATCACAAAAATGGAAATAGCTTGTTCTGGATTTAATTTAGGGGTACCAAAGGAGAGGGTTTGAAAACAAATATAACCCACATTTTTTTGATTTTTATTTGCAAAAACAAAAGAAGAAACCAACAAAAAACTGTAAACCAATTTACAATTTTGCACTACTTAGTTATTGTTTGTCACCTAACATTCCCCCCCCCAAAAAATAAAATTTGCTTTAGGTTGTGATTGTGATGTGAAAAAGTTGCAGGGATATGAAAGCAGTGTAGATATTTGCATGTTTTTGTTTTGTGTTTTGGATTCCTAAAGATTTAAGATTTATTAATATCACAACAGCCCCTATGTCATAAAGCACTGCAGTAATCTTGAGCATGAAAAGCCTGTCTGCTCGTCCTGCAATCTTCCTATGGAAGTGATGCCAGATAACTACGATTCCACCTGGCACAAATGTTGGGAAAATAGAAACAGAATGTTGTGCGGACCGAAAGAAATAAATCTATATAATTTGTTATGCAGAAGTTGATTTTGCATGAGCAGAGGGTATTTTCACCTGAAAGCTGCGACTGTTTGGCTGATGAGCTTTAACCGACATTCTCCACATTGTTGGGGTTTTTCACCTCTTCACAGAGAGACCTGTTTAATATTCCTACGTATCAGAGTAAACATTTGGCCATAAGGAAGCACTTGATTCAAGCAGGACAGTTCGAGTCAGACACCGGATGAGAAGGGGGACATAAAAGAGGCCCTTCATGAATCCAACAGGCCCCCTGGGTCAAGTTTCAAACAACCCTCCCTCATCTTCCTACACTCTCAAACATACATTCTTCACGTGTGTTTTCACTCATCACACTCCGCAAGCACAAACAGGCACTTTCACACCAAACAGGTTGCTTTGAGAAACCACCAAAGTGTCTTTATTGTGGCGTTGGGGCCTCATAATGTCAGGAATTCAACCTCTAAGGCTCAGTTAAAAAGAAAAGAAACATGACGAGGATTGAAACTTCATCTTTCGCTTAACATCTGCAAAATACAGTACTGCAAATGTCTCTGGATTTTATATGGATTTTATGTGATCAACTCGAAGCACTGCATAACTGCAAAGAGGACAGACAAAGAGGATTTTCCAATTACATATCTAGATAGAGTGACATTCATTTATATTGTGCCTCCTTTTCTGACACACCTAAATAAAATCTAGTGCAATAAACTGGCTTCAGTTGTTCCCTAAGTAGTAAGTAAAGTCCACTTGTGGGTAATTTCATAGCAATATTATTTAATTCAGCATCCTTTTTTTGTGAAGGCCTCAGAGGTTTGCTAGAGAACATTAGTGTACAAACAGATTCAACAGAACATGAAAACTGTATGAAGAACGTTAACGCTGTGGTAAGGTTACAAGACAGTCTTCCAGAGAACCCTTCTATCCAGTATCTGAAAAATAGAAAGCGTATGGCTGGAAATACATGGCCATCCACTTGAGTTGACAGAAAGAGAGCATTAGTCAATGAAGCAGTCCATGGTAACTCTGGAGGAGCTGTAGAGACCCAGAGCTTACATCCAGAGCTCAGAAAAACTATAAGTCATGTTTTTATTTGGCAGAGCTGATGAAGTGTGTGAGCAGTGTGACCTACAAACCTGACTCAGTTACATCAGTTCTGCCAGGAGAATTGGGCCTAGTTTCTGGTAAACCGTTGCGAAATGCAACTTTCAAAACAATTTACAATTGAAATTCAATTCTACCAAAATAAAAAAAAAGTTATTCTATATTTTTGCTGGAATAAAATCCATGTTAAAGGCTGACGAGTTGTTAGAGATCTTGTGAGCAAACTTTAGTGCTGCTCTGCCAGCACTTAAAGGAAGAGAACAAAAAACAAAGAGAACCTAAAAGCGGTGCAAGTTCTTCCTTGGTGGCCCGTAGTAAGAAGCTAATTCTCTTTATGCAAATGTTTTTGGTTGAAAAGAAATTATTGATCATAGACCAGAAAGCTGTAGTGGCCGGAAATACAGAAGAACAATGAGGAGGCTATGGTTGCTATAAAGGAGAAAAGCGAAATGAATTATGCAAGTCTGTTTTGCACATCCACCTTTTCCTCATTATGTGGAGCCATCTGAGTGGTAATTAAATTCATGCACTGATAGGATTCCCTAGTTTTCTGCCACCATGCTTTTCGTATGTACTTTGTCATTCTGGCACTTTCGAAAAGAGGGAGGGAGAGTCAGATTGGTGGGCTGTGGAACATCATATTTTACTTTCCTTTTCTCATTTAGTTTTAAAATGAAAAATTATTAACAAAAACCTTCTTGTTCTGGAGAAACCAGTGTCTTGATACTTCCTTTGCAAATTAGCATTGTATTAAGTTTGACTTCCCGGTAAATAATCAATTATATGGCAAGCTGTGCAATTCCTACCTCAGTACAGGACTGGTGTTGCATCAGGGGTCAAAAGATAAATGAGGCACCAAGAAATTTCTTCCATTAGGAAGAATATGCAGTCATTACATGTTGCAAAAATAAGTGATAAAATGCTGAAATTACAATACAGGTTTCAAGAAAGAAACATTTTCTCCGAAAGACCACTTCCAGTACTGGCTAAAATCTCCTAAACTCTATCAGAAAATGTTCTAAGATCTGATTAAAGCAAACTTGAATTTTAGGTTTGATGCAAAAACAGTAGCGCGGTAACAGCAGTATGATGAGCTGAGACCACAAAGTGTAGTTGGACCTGGGGTTTCATTCAAGTTTGATAGTGTATCACTTTTTACCCAAAACCTTTCAGGGGTCTGATGGAAATTTTGCTTTTCTTCATTGGAAGAAAATTTTAATTTTGGAATGCTCTAATCAGACTCCAGAACTTGGTCTAACAGAGCATTCTCACACTCTAAACTTTTCTAGACAGAGTGGAAAAATTATACCAAGTCAACATTTTGGGTGCTAATGAATGTGTAAGAGTACAGTGCTGAAATTAAATCCAAAGTTGCTTCACAAATGTATTAGTTGAATGTTAGTGCACATTGATTAACTCATCCATTTTTCTCCCTAGCAGGTTAGTTTCCTCTTCAGTTGAATTCTGCAGGAAATTTATCACACAGATTGAAAAGGTTTCAAAGATGTATAACATGCATGAACTCGTTTCTTTGGTCAATGGCTGAGGTGCGTATGTTTGTGTAACCAGTGAACATTGAAGTACGCTGACAGATTGCAATTAGGTTATGGGCTTTAATTAACACTCATGTTAGACCAGAAGTAGTTTCCCTTTATAACCTCTTACAGACAGGACTGTGTTTTCAACTTTTAATCTTTGCTTTTGCTTTAAGACTACAATTTGAAAATAAAATAAATTAAAATAATGCAAGTTCACTTGAACTGTACTTTCCAATCAGTTCTCATACACCGAGTAATAGAAAGCTGTTAATCTACATCTGATAAAGAAAAATGCCTTGAAACCCGACATTATTTCTCCAGGGACGAAGAGACGGTCCATCTTACAAATGGACTTCTTCAGAAGCTTCCTGCCTCTCCCCCTTATCCTCCTCCTCTGTTGGGAGCTACACACAAGGCAGGAAGCTACCTCTATGAAGACTGTCGTGGATTTATGATGCGGCGGCAAGTGTGACTGAACAAGGTCTTTTTTCCCATCTGGGCTTCGGGGCTGCTGCTGTGCTAAAATTTATGATGAGGATGACATAGCTGATTACTCTTGGTTACTGGAGAGAATTGGATGTAGACCAATATGTTAAGTGTTTGTGTTTATGAAAAAGCAAATAGAGGCCCCATAGCCTGGAATTGTCAGTAGTCCAACTTGGTTTTCTTCAAATTCCCAAGACCTTCATCAGCTCTCATAGACAGACTTGTGGGAAGTTGCTGTGGTAAATGAATAACCAAGACGTGTTAGAGAAAAAGGAGTTAGGGAATAATAAAAAAGATGAATAAATAACACACCCAGACTGATGGAAAAAACACACGGCGCATTCCTGCCTATGGATGTGAAGAAATGAGCGAGACTTTGCTGTGACCCCATAAACAGGATGCACTGTGGACTTCCACTTATTCCTCTTGACAAATTTGTGGTATCGGCATTAAATTGTGGACAAAATCCTGGAGGAGAGTTGAGCCAAACCGAATAACAGCTACACAAAGCCTGAGGAGCTGTTCTAACCCCTCTGACCCTATCTACAGTGGCCTTCTGTGTTGGGAAGTTACCTACATAAAGAACATTTTCCTGAGTTGAGCTGCCGTAAAAGTTGTCAGAGTATTTATTTATTTTTTTACATTCTCTGTATTAAAAAGCATCTTCAACTTAATTTGAAACTTAGCGGACACACCTAATTTTTGTTAGTTTATTGCTAATGGACAGAAGACCGTATTCATGTCAAGAAAGACAAAAGACAGACATTGCTTGACATCAGCTTGAAATAAATGTGGTTTTTCACAAACCACAGGCCTCTCCCAAAACCTACTTTTAGACCTTTGGGAGGCTTAACGTCCATTCCATGGGCCCCAGTTTCCTCTGCTGTTTGGATGAGATTTTTTTTGATTGATGAGCCATGGCCAATTAGGAGCTTAGCCACTGAAGCCCACAAAGACATGGGTGATCTCAGACATAAACATGACTGGCCATAGGGGCTTGGCGATACCTGTTGTCTGTGGAAATCTTTGTAGCAGCTGGGAGAGTCACCAGGTCTTCCCTGGAGGTTTTGAATACTTGGACCAACTCAGAATATCTTCAGAAAACAAGTCAGTGTACAGTCTAATACCGAGAAACAAACCATTCCTAAAGTGGAATATCCAAGGGGCGGTCAAGTTTCCCACACGGTGCCATCCTAGTGGGGGTGGGGAGTGGTGAGCGTCTGCCCCGACTGACACTTTGTGGTTGATGAGCAACAGGGCGCCAGCCAGCGGGCTCGTTAGACAAACTGTGACAAGATGTTGGCCTTGAAAATCAATTATAAACAGAAGAGTGTCTCTGCATCTGTTTCTGCTTGGAGTTATGCAGCTCTGTCTGCCCCTGCTCTGTTTTTCCAAGGGTCTGACTCCGCTGCCACTTAGTGGGTCATCCCTGTGGGATTAGTGATGGCACACAAACCTCTGGTACAGTGCTTGTAAATCAGAGCAGATGAAGTGAGGTGATGACAGGTCTAGGAGGCCCCCGTAATTCGCTGACAACATTTATTGGAGATTCCTGAGAGAATATTGTTTTATTATAAGCTCTGAGCACACTCCCCTGTGTGCCAAACATAAAACAAGTTTTCTTTTTAAATAAAAGATTAAGCTTTTCTTTAATGGATAAAAGAAAAAGAAAGACATATTACTGTCTAAAAAACTACCCCTTTTGCTTTAACAACCTGAGGTCTCCGATACTTTTAAATAAATAAAGGTTCCATCTCAAAATAGTAACTTATCTTGAGATGGAACTGGGATTTTTGTCAAAGTGGATAAAGTAATGTACAGTAGTGTGTTGAGTTCACCTGTTAAACCCTACCATTTCTCTTTTTTTATTTGACAAGACACACAACATTTATATGTGTACCCTATGTGCAGATAAAAAAAAATATGACTCAAATGAAGAACTCATTTTACAATTGATAAAATGTCTTCTGCAAATTATGTTTCACAAACTTTTCTTCAGAAAGACAAATGTAAGTCAATGAGGCCAAAGTCCAAAAAAAAAAAAAAAGACCTTAAACCATGCCAAAGATCTGAAATCTACTGTTCAAGACAGTTGTAAGAGATTCCAAAAAAGCCCTTGTTATCTTAAAACAAACCTCACCTCATCAGCATTTCTTTCTGTCTCAAAAACAGGGTCACAAGACTCTGGCCATCTCTTCCTGACCCTGAACCAGAAACTCTCATGTAAGTATTGAAAGTCTGTAATCAAGACTATGCCAAATGCTCCACAGGACTCACCAAACCAATGTCCAACTTCCCTGGCTTACAGTTATGGCAATGTGCTATGCCAGTACTCAACATCTTGAGCTCTTTCACATTTAATCATTTTACAAACAAAAGCTGTAACTTATTTTATTGGGACATGTTCTTGTACTGAGTCTCGTCACCCTAATACCATGAAATATGTGTGTTTATTTATCAAAATAATTCTGAGAGAAATAGATTCGAAATAGAAGTAGCATTGGACAAAATGGTGGCACATGAGTACAAAATGGTAATGCAAATTTGCAAAAGAACCTAATTGATCCTCAATTTTTCCAAGCAGAAAACAACTTGTCAGTGGTCATAATGTTTTGGCTCATCAGTATTTTTATTTGCATACACTTAACCCCAAAAACAAACAAACAAACAAAAAAAAAAACATGGAGACTTTCTGGGTGTCAAAGAAGCAACATGAATGCTCTTTAAGGAGGCGAAGTAGACTTAATGGTCTCCCTAAAAAATACTACTGTCCCCTGGCTGACATCAGCCGGCTTTTACCCAGATAAACTATGTCATCAAGCAGACAATGCAAACCTTCATTCCTTTTGTTTCCTTGTTGCTCTCTAGAGAGGCTGTTTACAGCCATTTCATTTTTCCTTCAAGATGCAGTGAAAGCAGTGATAAAAGGCCCTCATAGTGAGACCACCACCAGAGGTAGAGTAACTATAAAGATCCTTTCAGAGACCCTTTGGGGCTGAACAGACCCCCACAAACTTCTTCTTTTGCTTTAAGCTCTTCTTGCCCATCTGTTCTCCAGGTTTTGTCTTTTTACCGACCTTATGGTTGGAGGGCATTGAAGGCACGTTTGGCTTTGTGTTTTGTACAATCATCAAAACAAGTCAAGCTTCCTGGCTTCACTTGGAAGCTTGAATCCACTTCACCAGTCCAGTGAAGTGGTTTCATTGTCTTTTTTTTTTCACCTGAAGCTCTCAGCAACAAATTCTAAAACTCAAGCTAACGTGTAATTATGCAGTTTCAGGGTGTTTGTCCAATCAGCCAGACTAATAATCAAGCAGTTGGGATACAAGAAGGGTTGGAGTTACTCCCAGGCCAAAACCAATTCACACTCACCGGCAGGGATAAGCTTTTTCTTACAGCAACCAGCAAACATTATTCCACTCTGTTCCAGAGTAGCAGTGGCTATCTTCTCCTGAACGTGTATGTTTATTAATGTTAGTCCCAGAAACCAAGCAGGATGTCAATCATCGACAGCAGTAGCCGACAAATTGCTACACAAAAGATTATGGTTTGACTCAGTGCCTTCAGAGCCATTAACTTGGCAGGTCTGACTATTCAGGAGCGGCTATCCTGCTTCCATGGAAAATTAGTTGAACATGGAAAACTGTAGTAGTGTAACACTGCCCACAGATAAATAGTATGGTGTAAAATCAAGCAATAAACCCCCACTTTCAGCCATCAATAGAAAACCAAATGTAAAGAGGTTGACCGGGTCAGTGCAGTACGAAATCTTGTAGAACAGAACATAATGGGTATCCCATGCAATAAAGGTCTGGAATGGCCTAGTGTATTGTTGGCATTCATCAGCGACTTTACTCTAATAGTGCATGAGGATTACACTGTGTATTTGTAGCAGGGAAGCAAGGAGGCAAGTGAAAGAACTCAAATAAAACAGAAAAAGCTGAATTATATTGTGTTATTTATAGAAAAAATTATGTTTTAACATGAGTCAAACTGAGAAAAAATATATTTAAAATTACAGGCAATGTTGTGCAGTTATATGATCTACAGTCTTCAACTGAAACAAGTACAACTAGACTTGAATGCAGTCATGATGGGCAGGATATAAGTATATTTACTTCTGTTGTTTTTGTTGTAGTTTTGTAATGTAGTTCTGATAATTTCTTTCATTAGAATAATTTATTCACTGGACTAGACCCCTGTGGGTCCAGTGACTATATATATATATATATATATATAAACAAACAAAATAAAATATATATCTCTATCTATCTCTCTCTCTCTCTCTCTCTCTCTCTCTCTCTCTCTCTCTCTCTCTCTCTCTCTCTCTCTATATA